>CATIWF010144169.1:0-83220 GCA_949630135.1 Balakata baccata
AACATTTGCACATTTGTTAGGCCATAGGCCTTTTCTTTTGCTTTTGAACATTTGTTTGGGCCATAGGCCTCTTCTTTTGCTTTTCAATGCTATTTAGCTAGTCACAACGCCTTTTAAGTCCATATGCATATGCATTTGCAGCAATTATTATATATTTTAGTCAACTTTTGCTTTATACAAAGAAAATCTATACATGTAATCCAAACATGTACTTTACATTCAATATAGTCTCATTGGCCATATCATAGCAATCATGTAATTCAAATAAAGCAAATCAAGCCACATTACACGTAACACATAATAATCACATTACACATAGCACGTAATAATTGCATGTACCAAAGAAATCATTTGATAATTAAACTCACCTTTTTCTTTTGATATTGAGCCTCTAACTTATTGTCTTTCGCTTCCTTTGGGATCTCCAATATGTTGTGAGCCTAATTGAATGTATATTTGGTCAATTGGTAGCTAAATAAACTTAGTGAAACTTAAACAAATTAAAATATGCATTTTAAGGACCACTAACTAGGGTTTGGTATAATTGCAGTGTGACCTTCATGTGTTCATTAACTTATAACTTTTTCTATACTAGTCCAATTTGTATGATTATTATTTCTAATTAAAGATAACATATAGGGCTACCACATAGCTAAATTTCATGATAATTGGACCCTTTTGGAATATTTTATACAATTGATAAACATATTCTGTTATCTGCCCTATTTTTGACCATAGGTAGTTTTGAGCCACCAAATTTGTTTCTTCATATCTTACAATGTGTAAGTCATATTTTAGTGAAACTTTGTATACATATAGATATTCAAAATGGAACATTTTTTATATTTACAACTTTCATCCATTCTGTATCTAAGGTCCTTATATGGTAGGGTAATTTTGACTAGTCAGAAATAGGGTTGACATCCGGACCAGTCTGAATTGTGAAGGCCATAACTCATAAGATACATAACACATTGAGGTGAAATTTATTCCAAGATTTAGCTAGGACATGTACCTATAACTTTTATGTTTTGACCCTTTACAGATTATGTCTATATGGAGCTCAAAATCGGTAAACAACTGACTAGACCTTCCCAGGACAATAAGCAGGCAGCTCAAATGTGGAACAAGAATGACTCTCTTGCCCATAACTCAGCATCCGCCCATCATCTGGTCCTAAAATATTTTTTCCAACTAGATAACACATATATCTACAACTTTTATGTTTTGAGCTTCCTCAAATACCGTTTCTATCATATAGAAACAGAATCAAAACAAAAAGTGATTCAGCTAGGTTCCTCAATGGAACTAGTTCCAGTCCGATGCCCATATCTGTCCACAGACACCAAATCATGAAAAACCATTTATATATCCTTAAACCTAAGACATAAAGATACAAGTTTAGTATTCATGCTTCTTCAGAATCAGCCTTTAACATGAAGAAACCGGGACCCTAAATTTCTGCCCTCAAAACAGAATATACTGACCAGAAAGATGATTATAAGCTTGTTTGGCATCCCATAATTCAAAACCAATCAACATAAAATCATTATCAACACAAGGGATGGAATACTTACTGACTAGAAGACCAATTTGGCTGAGCTTAAAGAAGAAATTGGGAAGAAAAATAGAGAGGAAAAGAAGAAGGGCTAATGGTTGACAAAAAGGCCAAAACAACTTTTTATCTCAAAGTTGCCGACTCAACTTTTTTTTTATACTTTTCTAATATTTAAATAATTTTAAATAATAAATAAATAATTAAATTAATTATTATTATTGTTGTTGTTGTTATTATTATTATTATTATTATTATTATTTTCTCTACATATTTACAAGTATTTAGTGACAAAATACTATCTAATCAAATTGTCTACTTTAATTTAACTATACCAAATTTCCTTTATTTCAAATTTAATCATTTATTTAATTTCATTTTCAATATCTTGTGTCTTTATTTAAATTATAACTAGATACGTACGACTTGCTCCTATCGCGATAAACCGACCCGTGTCAAGTCGATCTCGTGAGCACGTCTAGCTAAAATGTCTATGTATACATGTTTTTCATGTGAATGACATATATAAATTGAATATGTTCGAATGGAATGTGTGTCATAATGCATGTGGAAAAGTCGATGGTGTTACATAATATGACTTCAATCAAAATGTGAATGCATGCATTGTGTCAGGAGAATAAATTATTATTATTATTGTGGTTTTATTTTATCCAAACATGTAACTATCTATATAATTTTAATATATTATACAGTAAGTTTCTAATAGAAAAACAGAGATTTCTATACATCATAATCTTCTAACTTTTTAGTAGTTAAACATAATATTTATCATATTTATTAATTTTCATCTCAGTATGTTTTTTATGCAATAATAGGAGGAATTGAAAGAGAAATGTTGTATTAGTTTAATTTAAACTCAATTATGAGATACACATAAATATCATCATCTTTCACTCAAGTATTATAGAGAAAAAAATATTTGTAAGAGTCCACTTTAGTATTTAACTATAGAAAAACTATGAAAAAGAGAAATTTTGAGAACGGAAATTTTTAAGGAGATAATTGCCAAGATTGATAGATTTGACCTAATAAAATTTAGAAATTAAAATATAAATATTTATGAATAATTAATGGAGTGAAATGGAAAATTAGGATTAAATTGTAAAAAAAAAAAATTATATATGATTTTTGTTTCGTGAACGAAATGTGAAACTGAGGAAACAGTAATGTAGAATGAATTATGACGTAATTAAAATTTAGTGATGGATTATTATTATTATTTTCATATAAGTGATTGATTAAATTGAAAAAGAGAAAAGAAAGGAATTCAATAAAAAATTTGATAATGATTAATATTAAATAAGATTAATTGAAGTTAACAAATTTGATTAAATTAAAACCACTCCATGCATGGTTAAATATTTGAGTTAATTTAATTTAAAATATTTTAAAATTGTAACATTCTCTTATATATCGTATTTAACCGCTATATGAGGGAGTGTTACTACATACTTGTTTCTATACTTATCACTATTATCCATCTTTTAGTTTTTACCGTATGAACATATTATAAAACTATTTGTCTTAGTGTACATATCAATATACGTCCATATAGATAAATAACATAAGTTTATGCTTTTATAATAAACCGAGATATACAATCTGAAAACCTATGCTAAACATGCCCAAAATAAAACAACCTTACAATTTCAAAAATTTCGATGTTAAAAATAACCATTTAAATATCCCAAATGTATGATAAATGAAAATAGATACATAATGAGCTGACTTTGATCTTCTGGTGCTCTGACTAGCTTAGCTTCTTTGTATCAACTCTACATATAGCTCCTGACCCTATCCAGCTCAATGGTACTTGTAATCATATAAATTTTATCATGTCTATCATACCATTCATATCATATAGCCATGTTATAACAAAGTCTCACATATAGTAAATCATGCCAATATCAGCGTATTACCATGCTTACGTAAATCAACCAACTAATGATTATAGCGTACCTGGTAAGCGGAAACCATTCTCTGTAATCACAGACATTTAAAACATTTATTTTATTTCGTTATTTCCTTTATCTTGTTTAATTACTTTATACTAGACTATCGGATACGGATTGTGAATATGAGCGCTCTCCAAAGCTTGGGCCACCATATTCACCTACTGATAAGTTCTGTTTAATAGTATTCATGCTCAAGTTAAGTGCGCTCTCAAGAGCTTGGGCCAACTTGACTGAGAAAAATATAACTTGCTAGCATACTGTGGTCAAAGGCACTCTCAAAAGCTTGGGCCACCTTGCTAAATAATAACGCATAGAAAATACTACGGTACTGTAATCACCCTCAATTGTATGCCATCTATCCTATAGTTAGTCCTAATATAAATAAGGGCATTTCTATCATTTTATATTTCCTTTATTCACATGGAATTGATCTCGTGATCATACTAACATACCCATGATATTACATATCAATATAAACAGTACAACATAATATCATGTGATTCAACCATATATCATATCCGTATATCATTTGTCACATTATTGTCCATGTGATCAACATGTACATATTCTTTTATCGCATGTCATGTCATAGTACATCATGCATAACATTATGATTATCATGTCTATCATATAATATAACCTTTCATCACTTATTCAACATTAACATGTCATGCCATAATGACTGATTACATAAATCATCTATGTATCACTTTTGTATATTATGTGTCATATAAAGGTTCATGCACTACTATATTCATGTTTTAATTTCTCATGATATAGTAAATACTATGGGGTATGCTGAATCATGAAATTTGCGAGCGTGCTTCTGTTGTCGCGCTAGAGAAAATATTCGCGATGCTAGCAATATGAACTCATCATTTTTGCATGTCAATTCCTTTTTAGTTCATTCTAGATTTACGATATCAATGCAGAACCATTGTATGACATTTATACCATATAGAATACCATAATTAACATGTCATTACATACTTGTCTCATCTCATCCCCATCAAATCATGATAATCATACATAATTCATATATTTAGCTCATACAATTATTTTCAATGATTCAGATCATGATTTGTGGCATTCATCAATAGCATATCATCAATATACCTAGGCTCTAGCAATCATACAGCTAGAAAGCAAATAAATATAATTATAGGTACAAACCTCAATCTATATAGCTAAAATTATCACTCTCACGTCTCTCTAATGTACTACTGCTCGTGTTCCCTTTCTGAACCGTTCACTAGCATCAAACACATGAGCTAAGGGTCATAACACATTCTTTATATTCTGTCTATAAGGAAACCCAATGGAAATATTGACAAAAGCCTAACTTTATTAATAATAAACCATTAAACTCAATCTAAGAGTGTTAGGGATTCGAATCACTTACTGAATTGCCTCTGGAATTTCCAGAATGCAGGTGGCGAGTTCAATATATGGGGCTGTTCAAACCTAACTTTGTGTTCTTGAGGAAAAACATTTAAAACCCTTACTTTAATCCCTTTTAAATTCACTCTCTAATGTATTTTTAAGGTGTTTAAACAATAGAGAATCAATAAGGGGGAAGTAATGTCTCTCTGATTGTCCTCAGATATGAAAGGGCGGCTAGGGTTCTCAAAAATGGTGAAATAGATGAAATAAGATCTGGTTTAAATAGAGTTACTGCCAGACTTAAATCGCAAGCGCACCTATGGATTCGTGAGCACGATCCATGCATCATGAGCTCGATTTGCTTTTGTCCCCCTTTTCTTCAATTTATACCAAAAATTGATCCATTTTACATTCTTACTTTTAATTATCATAATACCCCTCATATTCTCCATTATTTCTAAGTCCTAAAAGGTGGACATTATAAAAATAAATTCTTCATCTTCTAAAAGAGAACATACCTTTTGATGATTTTATCAGTGGAATAGAAAGACTTTGATATTACCTAAAAAGAAAAGCATAGAAGAAATTGTTATGAAAAATATCGTATTAAATGCGCAAAACAAAGAAGTAGGAAGCAAATTTTTCTTCTGAGGCTGCCTCCAGCAAGAGTAGTCCAGCCTCTTGGATCGCATGAAGACCTCGCTGTCTCACCGAATCCCCAGCTAGTCTTAGTGCTACAGAGACAAAAGAGTGGATTGTTGTCTCCTAACTCAATTAGATATGTAAGATTATATCAACACTTAGTATTAAATAGACTAATGAATAAATAATGACAATTTTGATAAAAAAAATAATAATGACCATCTTTTAAAAAAAATATATCCAATTTGGTCCAAGGTGAGCATAAAAACTAGAAAAGAAAGGTGAAATGGGTAACACCATATGAACAAAAGTAGTTGCAGGTGTCAAAAGTTTAAGCAATATTATTGTTATATCACTTAATCACTACAATCCCAGGAAAAAATAAGAGAAGTTTTTTGTTTTTCCTACCCAATAACCACGTTTCGTGTTATTTCTCCACATTTTCTTTCTTAAATTTCTTCTATTTTTTTTTTTAAATTATTACACTTTTTTTTTCTTCTTCTCTCACTCACCGTAACTTATTTGGTTATGCCACCATTCTCTTTTCTTTTTCTCTTTTTCTTGGGTTTTTAATTTTTTTTTAATTGTTCAAACTTATCTCTCTTAAAACCTCCCTTCATTTTGTTCGTAACATACTTAGATAAATTTATCTGGATCAATAATTTTGATTCCATTGATATATGTTCTTATCTTACAGATTTTGATCTCTATTCTAAGTTTGAGATTTTGGATTTTGTTCAATGAGAGTTGGTTGGCAGAATTGAGGGTGTTAAATGAGGTATTTTGAAGTGGAAACGTTAAGCCAATAAAAAACATTTGAAGTTGTTTGTCTAAGTAGGGGTAGTGGCAGAGGGTTTGCAAAGCTGAAATGGTTGAAGGAGAAGGTGCCAAGAGAAAATCTCAAAAGCATTTGCAAAGAGAAGATAATAAGTATGAAGGAAGATACTCCAATCCCTAGCTAAACGATGTCACACCCTTAAAACACATAATACCATCCAAACCGACACTGTTTGATGTAGGAAAAAGGACGGATTTGGTTTTGCTTTGCTGGAGATGATGTCATTTTCTCCAAGCGATAAAAGGGCAAAATAGTCTGGACACTAGATATTATAGTAGCTACAATGTTTTTCAATATGCCTTTTATTATATAGTATGAGTTTTCTTGCACATTCAAATTAAATTGGAATGAAAAATAAAAAATATAAATAGTGTTCCCCACAACCTATTGGAGCCAAATAATAATAATAATAATAATAATAATAAAGTTATCAACTCTCATTTTGACCCTATCGTAACTAATTCTTTCTTTTTTGTAATTGTTTTTCTTTTATTTTTCAATATAAAAACGGTCTCCAAAATGAGATAATGGTATCTCATAGAATTTTCCCTAATTTCTAATTCAGAAGCTCACAAATAAAAGCAAACAGTTAGTACCCACAGGCCACTCCTACACCTGCCCACCTTTCTCTCTTTTTAATTAATTAATTAATTAAATTAAATTAAAAAGAATTCCTAAAACAAACAGTTGGTACCCACTAGACCTCCTCTCCATTTTCCTTTCTCTCTCCTCCATCCCCTCCTCTCGTGCACTTCCATATCTCTCCGGATTCTCACTTTCTTATAAAGACTCAAACCTACCCAACCATAGAGTTTTCTTAAGTCATTATGTCAAAAATTTCTCAAAAGCAATCCTAAAAAGAGTACTTCGCCCCCTGCTATTGTCTAGTGTCCAATTGAGGTGTAGTCTTTTCATTCTCTTCCTCATAATGTCTTTTTTCTCCAGTGAATGCTCCTTTTTCTGCAATCTTCTTCCCTTCGTCTGAAGCTCCTCCACCAGTTCAAGACAGCACAGTTTCAAACAAACTTGTTGTTGCTAACACAGTAATTGCTGGCCGTTTTTTATGAGGAGCTTTGCCACTGATTGAGGAGCCTTTTGGTGAAATGGGAAAGGAGCCATTAGTTGTCAATTTGACGCTGGTGTGATTGTGTGCTCAGAACGATGAAGTTTCAGTCCGGAACGACGTTGTTTTTTATACTAGCTAAAAGGGACATTTTAGAGAGTTTACTGTCAATATTAAAGTAATGAACAGAAAATTCCACCCCACTTTAATATATAGATAGCTAACATATAACTAGCGCTAGCTCTCACGTTGTATCAAAAGAGAGAAATGCTTGGACAATATATTTATAATAACTCAAAACATTAACAATTCAATAAATTATTACATATCATCTAAGTCATGACATAAATGAAATTCAAGCTATTATCAAGTTATTCTGGTCAAGATATTTTGACAAATAATTGGCATTTATGCTCTTAACAGAGCAATATATAAGAAAAAGAGAAAAAAAAAAAGGCACAATTTCATACTAAGTTTTAAATGAAATATTAATTCCAATCTTTATTGTCAATTCTCTTTTTTAAGAAAATGCAATTAAATTTAGTTTCACCCAAACAAAATGTGCCTATATTTTCTAGTAAATTACTTGAGTTGTGCATACAATAAAAAAGAATAATTAAATAATACATTCTACATATAACACAAAGCTTTAATAAATGCGTTTCTTGATATTATTTACTCACTAAATATTTAATCCACAATAATCCGGAATGGAACAAAAGTTAAACTAAAATAAATACTAAATTGAAAAAAAAAACTGAAAATTTTAATTGTGAATTAAAATTGTTTGAGGGTTTAAACTTTAAATTGAAAGGAGAGCATTAGACTAAAGTCTTCTACATAATTTTCCTTTGAAAAAAAAAACATGAACTAATTAATCGCTTGATGCTCAATAATACATACTGATAATACGTACTAATAATTATGACTATTTGAGATTTTACTTCCATTCAAATATTTATTTTGACTTTCTTTTATAAAAATTAAAAAATAATGAGAAAATTATTATTTGTCTCATCTGCTTTGACAGAATACAATAATATTTCTTAATGTTTGAAAAATATACTATTTACCTCCTCTATTTTATTTTATTTAAACTATATAGTTTTTCTATTAAATTTTAAGGCATTTATTATTAGTAAGAAAAAATATTTTCTTTTATTAAGGGGTATACTAATATAATATGTCAAACTTTAGGGGGTACTAGTATAATAAATCAAATTTGCAAGGAAGTATTATTGCAATATATCAAACTTTCATGTGATAAATAATATAATTTTCAAACATTAGGGGGTAACAGTGTATTATGTCAAATTACATGGGCAAATAGTATATTTTTTAAATATTAGAGAATACCAGTGTATTATGTCAAACTATATGGGCTAAATAGTAATTTTTTCAAAAATAATTAATCACTATTAATTTTATAACTTTTTTTTATTTCAGTTTATCTGTAACCCTTTTTTTTTTGTTAAATTTTTAATGCTAATAAAAGAGTAATTACAATTTTAATAAATATAATATAGTGAGAAAAAATATATTTAATACTTAATTAATTTTTAAAGTAAACCTTTAAAATGAAATAAGAAAAACCTCATAACAAACATTTAAAATTCAACTATTTTAATTACTTCATCAAGCAATTATGAAATTATAAGAAAATATTTCTTAAAAAAAATCATAAGAATTAAAAGAAAAAAAGGTTAAAATGTTATGAATATATATATGACTTTTGGATATCCATAACACTCAATTGCATAACTTTCCTTATAACTTAATTGACTATTATTATGATTTATTCTTACAATTAAGCTTAATTGTGATTTATTCTTACAATTAAGCTTGCACTTTTTTTATTGCAATGAAATTTCTTTTAAGTTAACATTAACATGTTATCACTTATAATTATATATAGATGTGAATATTGTTTAATATTATAAATTATTTCTTTTTAGTGATAATATGTTAATTGTATTGATATTATAATTGATTTATCTAAATGAACTATCATATTTACATATTTGGTATAAATATAACCATACATACTAATCAATGATATGACTAGATATACTTATTTTTATTTTCTAATTTGATTAATATTTTTGTCATAGTATTAATGATAAATTTTGCAATATTAGAGTTTATGCCTCTTTATATTAGTTGAAAAATATATTTGTATTGGATAATGAATGTTAAAATTCATCGATAAACAAATGGTCTTGGTGATATTATCGAAGAAGGAAATAAAAGCATATAATCATGATATGATTAAGGCCTTCATTTTTCATTGCCACAATCTTCATGATGAATTAAAATTTGAATGTCTCACATTGAAAATGTAACACCTTATACCTATGGATATCACTTATACTTATATCATGTTATCATATATTACATATAATAAGATATAGTTCTATTTATAATGAGAGATAAATTTTTTTTGAATCATATATCAATATTACTTTATAATATTTGACAGCTCAGATAAACATCACATCCTGATTATAACATAATATATCACATATGTTAAAAATTCAGATATTATGTTCAATTATGTCAGTTAGAAAGGTTAAGACTAAATACACATTTACACGTTATTATATATTTACTAATTTATACATATGCAAATACACAACCCAAAATACAAATGTCATGTTCCTACATATATTTGCAATGCAAGGAGAGAGATTGGTGAGGTTCGGCCGGTGACCTGTGATCCATGTCTTTTGTATAGTATGCACCTCCAAAATAAGCTAATTACTTGACTCTTCCTGAAAAACGATACAATTTGGTAAGTTGCAATTCAATGAGAATAATCATCAAAAGTTTTCTAAAGTACCAAACCAATCACAATTACAAGTAATAATTCGCCATTCGTACACATTTTACATATCATTCTATTTATCAATATTATATGAATATAAATGATATTAAATCATATAAACATTTCATTTGCTTATGCTTATATCATTTTCTTTTTATTGTGATCAAGCTAAACAAACATTGTCTCGAGTTTCCATGTGAACATTTGCATTTGCTAGTTAGTTTGATCATTTGTAATATTTGCACATTTGTTAGACTATAGGCATATTCTTTTGCTTTTGAATATTTGTTTGAGCCATAGGGCTCATCTTTTGCTTTACAATACCATTTAGCTAGTCACAACGCCTTTTAAATTCATATGCATTTGCAACAATCATTACTTAACATTTGCATATTCAATTATCAATCACTCCATGTAAGAAAACTTATAATACAACCATGTATTTAAGTCATTCATTACTTTTTCATATCATAGCCATACCACTATAATCATGTAATTCATATAATAGCAAGTCAAATCACATTACACGTAGCACATAATAAGCACACATACCAAAAAAATCGTTTGATAATAAACTCACATTTTCTTTTGATATTGAGCTTCTAACTTACTGTCTTTCACTTTCTTGGGGGTTTCTAATATGATGTGAGTATAATTAAATGTATACTTGGTCAATTGGTAGCTAAATAAACTTAGTGAAACTTAAACAAATTGAAATATGCATAAAATGGACCACTAACTAGGGTTAGTGTGACCTTCATGTGTTTAATAGCTTATAACTTTTTCTATACTAGTCCAATTTGTATGATTTTTATTTCTAATTAAAGCTAACATATAGGCTACAACATATCTAAATTTTAGACAAATTGGACTACTGCGGAATATTTTATGCAATTTATATGAGTGTTTTGTTTTCTGCTCTATTTTAGACCTTAGATAGTTTTGGGCCACCAATTTTGATTCTTCATATTTCACAACGTGTAAGTTATATTTTTATAAACCTTTGTATGAATATAGATATATTAAAATAAAACATTTTTCATATTGACAACTTTTATCCATTCTGTCTCTAAAGTCCTCATATGGTAGGGTACTTTTGACTGGTCAGAAACATGGTTGACATCCGGACTAGTTTGATTTCTAAAGGCCATATCGCATACAATATATAACCTATTTAGGTGATATTTGTGCCAAAATTTAGCTAAGATATGTACCTATAACTATCATATTTTGACCATCTACATATTATATTTATAAGAAGTTCAAAATTGGCAAACAACTGACTATACTTGTATAGAACACTAAGTAGGCAGCTTAAATATAGAACATACATGACTCTCTTCGACATAACTCAACATTTGCCCAAAATCTAGTCTTGAAATTTAGTACACAACTAGATAACACGTATATCTACAACTTTTATGGTTTGAATTTCCTCAAATATTACTCTATCATATAGAAAAATAATCAAAACGGTAGATTATTTTAGATTCTACAATTGAACCAGTTCTAGTCCGATGCCAATATCTTTAAACAGAAACCAAATGTTGCAATTATATTTATATATCCATAAATCTAAGACATAAAGCTATAATTGTTATGTTTTCACCTTTCCAGAATTAGTCTCTATGACTATCAAAATCGAGTGCCAAAACACTATTTGTGACAAATCCTAATCAGTCATAATGGACACTTAAACAAGAAGAGATGATTACTTACCAAGAACAAACTTGCAAGAGTTGAATTTACTGCAAAACTTAGGTGAAACAATGAAGAAAAGAAAGCTCGTATGGGAGAAGAAAAAGAAGAAACAGGCAGCAGAGAAAATGGCTCTTCAAAATGTGTGAAAAGGCGAAATAGGCAACAATGGATAAGCCAAAACTGCCTTCCTTTATCCTTTCTTCCTTTTCTTTCTTTTTTCTTTTTTTTAAACTTTTCTGAATTAATTAATTAATTAATTATTATTATTAGTATTATTATTTTCTCTACATAATTACATGTACCTAGTGCAAAAAATACTATATAGTCAAATTGTCCAATTTAATTAATTTCACTATGCCAAATTTCATTTATTTCAAATTTAATCATTTTATTTAATTTTATTTCAAATATCTTGTGTCCTTATTTAACTTCTAGATACGTACGACTTGCTTCTATTGTGATAAATTGACCCGCGACAAGTCTATCTCGTAAACACGTTCACGCAAAATCAATATGTATGCATGTATTTTATGTAAATAATATTTATAAAATGTACATGTTCAAATGAAATGCATGTGATAATGCATGTATAGACAGTCAAAGATGTTATAGAAAGACCCTTTTATTTTTTGGAACAATTTGAATGAAAAGTATACCAGATTAAAAAAAGTGTTATCATTCCAAAGGCTCGATATGATTGGATGCACTTGTAAGGTACAAAATTATATATCAGAAAGTATAACTTCACAATATTTAGAATAAATTTTCAATTGAAATTATACAGATAAAATACTATTGATAATTATATGTTAGAGAAAACTTTCTCTACATTTCATGCCTCAAATGTGCCGCTGCTATGGCAATATAGTTAATGAGGCTTTAAAAAAATATTCTAAGTTGATCTCTCGTTTTATTGTGGCTAAACAACATAATGAACTTTTGATGAAAAATCATGAATCCCGTTCAATTGATTATATTGCTCTCCCTGAAGTGAATGCAACATCTAAAAAAATACGATATGAAAAGGTATTGGTCACATACCTGTCGTACACATACATATTTAATTGATTTATATTAAGCCTCCTAGAAGGAGAAAAAAAGTATGCTATAGCAAACTTGGTAAAAAATACAAAAACAAACTTTGCATACAAAGATAATGACTTGTTCTTTGACCAATTGGGCAAGACGTATTTAGATGTTATAACGTCCATGAAGTAGGGCCTAGGAGTTAGCATAGATTATTAGATACACAAAGAAATATGAACGATTCAAATAAGGTTTAATTTGAAATAATTATTAAGTTAAAAGATTTGTAATACCCTCCCATGTAGTAGACTAAACCTTACTACATAGGAGAATGCTATCAAACTATGTCCGGTTAAATCTTATTATTTTACCTTCCAATTAAAACTTTTTATATTATATATAACTTAACATATAAAACATGCATATCATGTTATATATTTGTACTATAAAACTGATTATTGATTTAATCCATCAATAACATAACCAATTATCGTTTCCAGGGCTAAAATCTGTCCACTCATTACTTCCTTCATAAAACCCATTAACAAAAATATTAACTCTATTAAATCCTTATTAGTCATGTCAAACTACCCAAAGGAATGAAACAATAAATAAAATGCATGTTCTGAATATCTAACTTTTCTAACGGGCATGAATTCTTCTCGCGTCAACTCAACTATCTACTGGCTCCAAACCTAATTATAGAAAAATCCACACACTAAACTACTAAAAACTTAGTGGTATATATAATTATATAAATTCTTGCATGCAAAGCACATATAACATGGCAACCAATCGTCCTAACTACAGTAATATCATATACCTTATCAATCATCATCATGTGTTCATATCCATCGATTCATATTCAAACAAGAATGTGTATTTGGTAAGCAGAAGCCTCATTTACACTTACTGTATTGTATAACACATCGAATTTCACGTATTTAAAACCTCAACTTTGTAACACGTTATATTTTACAATTTCCTATTTTCTGCCCAATTTCTTAGTATAAACTATTTGAATATGAGTTGTGAATATGTGCGTTTTCCAAAGCTTTTATTTCCTTATTCACTTCCCTCAATTAAGTACGCTTTCTAAAGTTTCTACCAACTTGACTGAGTAATAGAGGGTCAAGGGTGCTTTCCAAAGCTTCAACCACTTTGGCTATAATGCATAGAAAAGCAATGACAATTAGAGGGTCAAGGGCGCTTTCCAAAGCTTTTGCCTCCTTGCCTAAAATACATGGAAAACTACTATACCGAACAACTATCCTGTATGATATGTCATTTATTTTAACGCTAGTTCTAATAAAAGTAATGGACATTTAAAATTCATTTATGTATTCCTTTATGCATTCTTATCTGTATCATATGATCCATAACTCATATATTATCACATATGTTTCAACATATATCAAAGTACCATTTCCAATGTACATATCATATAAACTGTTATCTATGTAAATCATTTATGTAATTTTCTACTTTATCAAATCATGAATCATGTAATAAGCCTTTAAACATTTGTCAAGAACTATCGCCTATGCCTTTACTTATATCAAATATAACAATCCACCATGTATGTCATGTTATTATCATATAAACTATTACCAAGAATTGATTCATATGCCTTAGTCAATATCAACATGTCATTCTATTAAATACATCATTTAAACATTTTATCTCCCATATTCATCAAACCACATTTATCATTTATATAAATTTTATCCTAATATTTTTAATTTAAAAAAAAATATCATTTTGGACCTTAGAAGACATCAAACATATATATAAAAATCATTTCGTGTCAAAACCATCAAAATAGGTCCAAGCCCGAAAATCGGCACATTGCTGAGCTTGGCCCAGCCCAATGCTAGGATGCTAGCACACCCATCCTAATGGTTAATTTTCAAATCAATCCATTTTTTTTCAGTATAGGCCTTCTAAAATTTTCCAATGTTCTTAAATTTTTTTCTAGTTCCCATAATAAATTCCAATCTTAATTTTAATCAACTTTAAAACAATAAATCGTGCCAAAAATTCATAATAATAATACCATATAATATTTCCATGAACACAGAGGCAAGAACAATTTCTTCTACAAGAAAATCTCATATTTTCTCTTTAAATTGTATAATCAGAAATTTAATAAATCAAACAATTCACACATCATAATGTACAAATCTTTTGGAGCCTTAAACATCAATCTAGTGATATCCTTTAGTATAGTGGTTGTCTCAACCAATCAAATCGTCCCTTATACCATAAACTTAATATCTTGGATTAAAAATCATAATTCTATGTTCTTAAAATTAAAACCTCTAATCTGTCAAATCTAAACACCATTGTGATAAAAAAGAAGCAATTACTTGCTATTACTAGTGTTGAGAATATGAAATACTGTAATTATTTAACACTGATAATCCTTCGTTAAAGGTGGAGGAAAGTATATTTGTGTATGGAGAGCGATAAAAAGTCTGGGAGAAAGATTTGTATTGGTAGTATGGCTATTCATAGGTCACTTTTGGATAAAAATTATATAGACAAATCCAACCTATTATTAAAATTATTGGATAAATTATCCACCAGAAAACCAATCCTACCCAATAATGTTATGTTACATGGGTTATTGACTATTGAATTGGATACATTAAATTTAATGAATACCCAAATATCAAATTCAGCACTTAAACCATGCTTTTTTTTTTTTTTTCCTATTTTCCTTCTTTTACAATTTTCTATTTTTTTGATTTATCCAATTTTCCAATACAATAATTTTTTTCGATATTTTACATAATTAAATTAAAAATAATATTTTTATTATTTTTTAACCAAAAATCAGCAACTATATAAGATAATAATTATTCATCTATATCAAAATTCTCTAAATTTCTTCCATTTTTCTCATAATCAAAATACCAATCACTTTATTTAACTGATCAAAAGCTCAACAATCTTGAATAAACTTTCCATATTTTAAATATGAAATTATTAAAAAAAAAAATCCTTCATTTCTTCCATAGAAAATAAAATGCTACATTGCAAGAAAAATTTACACAAAAGATAACTAAATAATACAAAATTTACAAAATGACGGTTCAAGTAACCCATTCATTTAATGGTTCTTCCTACAAATCAAGCCTTAAAATTCCTGCAACTATTCCACCCATGTCTTGGAGAAGGCAATAAATATTTATTACAACATGAAAAGAATTGAACAATCACCCATATAGAACCATAAATTGTTGATGTATATAATCACTAGTAGGTATTATAAGCTTTACCCAAAGCCATAAATAAGATTGACAAAATAATGATATATAAAACATACAAAGGAGTTGAAACTACATATATTATATCTGAAATAAGTAATGTTAGGCTTTCTAAACCAAAATTCCCATCCACAAACCACCTACCTCCCAACCACTACCACCACCACCACTGCCAAGAAATGCAAAACACAGAGTGAAATTGGAGTTCACATAAAACATGTTCTTAAGGCAATTGAATATTGATTTTTAAAGGACAATCTCCAAGTTATTTACCTGTGCTTCAATTTGATTTGTATCATTAACAGTTAAGATACAATTTAGTTAAGCACTGAAACCCCAAAAGGTACCACATAAATTGATGTGAAGTATAAATTACTAACATTTGGGGCTCTTTGTCATGTCAAGAAATATTCCACTTGGACAAAAAATATTGGAAATAGGATTTCCACAAAGAATAAATTAGCTAAATTTATGACTCACTTTTAGGTCATCTAATTAAATTCTTTATAGTTCCTTGTACTATCATAAACACATTTGTATTCTGGAAATTGTGACATTATCAATGATACTATTGTTCATAATAGACAATTTTTTTCTAAATGTAACATGGAAAAAGTATACCAAATTACTATTTTAACCTTACGAAAGTCTCAAGGCTAAATGTATAAGAAACACCTTTACATCTGAAGCAAGTACTTCCAAATGACTATGAAAATTTCCACTATGACCATTAGTAGCTAAGCTGCTGTAGCTTTGTCTTGCATTATTTTTCCAGTTGAGACAAGGGACCTAAGACCACATAAAATATTAAAATGTTACATCATATGGAGAGACAAAAAAAATAGCACTATATGCAAGTTTTGAAAATTAGATGTGCAATATATCCAAAACATAGTACCTAATTAAATGACTCTCAGCAGAAAATGATTGAAGGAATTCATCCTTACTCTCTACAAGAGTCTCACCAAAAATTCTCTATAGAAAATTTCTAATACCTCAATGCAAAAACTTTATGGAACTCCCATTTCTTCCTTGCTATATTATATGGAAGTGAATTGAAATTACCTATAATTACCGTTGAATTGAAAGTGAGCTCAACCCAGCAAATTTTGAAATAAAAAAAGGACAACAACACAAGTTATCAAAAAAGTATAAGTTAAAACTTAATAAAGAATAGTACATAAAGTAGTGGCTATCACTTGATTCAAGCTCATCATATGATTCTACATAGTCCATAGCTTCACGATCTTTGGCAACAAATTAGTGCTTCTACCATCAAAGGGGATAATGAACTTCTAAAGGGATCCAATATTCGGCCACTAGTACTGAATATTGATTCTAAAGCAACTATTGACATAGGAATAGCTAAGACATCTTTCACCACTTGAGAAAGGAACAGATAGTTAAAGGCATTGGCTTTCCACCATCCTAAGACATCATATTTATCACTAATTTCTTCACATGGCTTTAACAAATACCTTACAACTTTCGATCTACTTTTTAAACTTTGTAATCCTTTAATACTTAGCTTGAAAGCTAACAATTTGATCCTCTTCCACATCATCTAAAACCATATCCTCATGAGCTTGGCTACTAGAATTATATGTTGTAAAAGTAAATGAACCATATGTCAAATAATACGTATACAACCTATTCAATGTTGCTTCTACCCTATCCTCGATTTCCTTGGCTTTTGATTCGTCATAAACTTCACTAAAACAATACCTAACATAAGCCATTTTGTATCGAGGATCTAAGACAACAGTAACAAATAATAAGAACTTTAAATTTGCATCATTGTCCCACTATTTGTCTAGCTTTTTCTTCATTTGTGTAGCCATAGTGACTAAGATATCATCCCCACTAACCATAAATGTTTTCAATCTATCAATTAAAGCCATTAGCTCATGAAAAAATGCATTTGATGTGACATATAGTGAACCTGAAAACCTCAAAGTTACAACACAAAAAAGTCTTAGAAACTTGACAAAAACCCTGGCAAATGTCCAATCTTCTTTCCTAGGAGGACCAATGTTCTTGGTTTTGTCAAAATAAAGAATACAATGCGATTCTAATTCCTCTAGCCTAATAAAAGCTATTTCGAATTTTTGTGCCACTTCTAGCATCTTAGAAGTAGAATTCCATCTAGTTTCAACATTAAGACACAGAAGACCCTTATTTTCTATTTTGGCTTTCTCCATACATGTCTTAAAAGTTTGTGACCTAGCAGGAGATGATCTCACATACCTTATTGCATTCCTAATTTTGACAATAGGGCTATAAAGCTCTTCTAAACCCTCATTTACCACAAGATTCAGTATATGGGCATTACATCGCACATGCAAAAATTCATGTTCTAACATGGTACCTTTCCAATCTCTAGTTTCCTTAATAGCACCATCATTAGAATTAGTATTATCAACAGTAAGTGTGCAAATTTTATCTATTCCCCAATCTAACAAACAATTTTCCACCATTTTTCCAATTGTCTCTCCTCTATGGTTAGGAACCAAACAAAAATTCAAAATCCTTTTATGCAAATTCCTTTCTTTATCTATCCAATGGGTAGTCAAACACATATAATTAAGATTTTGAATTGATGTCCGAGTGTCAGTGGTAAGACATATGCATTGAGATTGTAACACACTTTTTAACTTTAATTTCTCCTCCTCAAATATTTTCAAACAATCTCTTGCAACAGTAATGCGAGATGGAAATTGAAATCTAGGCTCTAAAGCATTTAAGATTTTTTTAAATCCCTCTCCTTCCACAATCCTAAAAGGTAATTCATATATTATTATTACTGTAGCAAGTTCCTTTCTAAGTTCATTGACATTAAAAATTTTCACCCTAGGGCTGTCACTAGAGCTAGAACCCTTCTTCGAATTTTTAAGTCCATATGTATACCCCGAGCATTGAGTATTCAAATGTGTCCATAGATTACTAGTGCCATGATTCTTAGGTTCACATGCATATGGCTTTTCATAATAAATACAAGCTGCCCTAGTTTTATCACCACATTTTATTAATTTAAAGTGATCCCAAACAGCTGAACTTCTTTTAGAATGCAACTTATTGATTTATTTCCTAGGAGCTGGATGAGGTCGAGGAGTACTTCTACTTCTAACATTTTTATTTTCAACTTGTGCTAAAGAGCTTTGGTTACTTTGGCTATCCATATGAAAAGTAGAATAATGCTAAAATTAATTTATATTATCATTGAACCCAAACATAATCGACAAACAACATCAAATTAAAATCAACATATTAAATATATAAAATAAAAAAAATTCTTTAGAAATTATGTGAATTCTACTACCTGACATCCTTTCTGTGAACATGAATATAAGATTATCAGCCTACTTATCTCTAATTAAAATAAAATGAACATGTCTTCATTTTAGTATGTTATAGATCTATGTTTGTAAGAAAAAACACAAAAATGTTTTGTCTTTCTTTCCCAAAACAAGCTGAAACCAATGGTACTAAACTTTTTGAATATCAAATTAAAAAAAAAAAACTCTAAAAACATAACAATATACTATGAAATATTTGAATAGCACCAGATAAATCATGAACAAGTAAAATGAGTTTTCAAGCGAATATCATACTGTTCAAGGCGATTGGATACAAAAAAGAAGCTTCTTAGATCTCAATTAGTTCTACCACCAGTCTATAAACTAATCTCACAAAGCCAACAAATAATTTACTTAAACACAAAAAACCTTACCAGATTTCGATGGGTACAGATGGTGATTGGTGAGGCTTCAACCTTGCTTCCCTATTCCTTTCCCCTTCCTTTATTAGTAGTATGCAAAATTAAACTAACACAATAAGAGCAACAATTCCAGTAATTTTAGGAATAAGCTATGAGCACAAGTAGAACATAAGCCCCTAAACACAAAAGAAATGGAAACCTTTAAGACAAATTAAGAAATAAGAGAAAGGAAATGATGTAGAGAGAAACTAATATTCATCCTTTCTCATTACATATAGAGAGAAAGAGAAACGAAATGACGCACAACAATCGCTTTCCAAATCCCTTTAATGAGTTAGGGTTAAAGGGCATACACTTACCTTGAGGTCGATTTTGCTCTTCTTAAATCAGTTTGCTGCCACTTGCTTGGAGAATCTATGCCTTCTTTAGCAGCTTGTACTTTGTTTATCTGAGAATTGGGCCGATTTGCCTTGCAAAGTTGACGAACAACCAAGTGGAAATGAACATTCAATAGGTCTGCAAGCAACAGCTATGGCGATCCATCAAAAGTTGTTGGCGGTAAAGTTGTTGGATATCGGAGGAGAGTTTGATATAGATGACGACGAGAAATGGAGGAGACTGGAGAGATTGATTCGGATTTCAGACGGCTATCAGATGAGAAAAAGGAAAAGAATAATAGAGATTCAGAGAGGCAGAGAGCAATAACCAAATAATTAACCTAACCCGTGGCACTTTTATACCAACTTGACCTACAAAATTTAAATGATTTAAATAAAATTTATCCAACCAAACAAATACCCATTTTAAATACATAGGCTGCATTGGGCCAAATAATTTGATTGGATATTCATTATTTTTTAACAACCCTAATTGGCAGGCAGCTGTATGGAGGTTTTCTATCTTTTTAAAAGGTTGAGGGGACTACTAGGGCTTTTTGGGGGAAACACTGCGTTTAACAAAATACCACTAGGCGTTTACAACACACAGCAACAAAATGTCATGTTCCACTATCCTAGGCGTGTATATATATATATATATATATATATATATATAAAATACTATTTCCTTTTACTTTGTTTAATTCTTTTTAATTGCTTTTATTCTTTTTTCCTTTAACCCCATTAACTTTCTAATATGTCATTTTAAACCCAAATTAAATTCTTATTCATTCAATTAAATTCTTTCTCCCTAATTTAATTTCTTTTCTTTTTAAAATTTAATCCTTTTTAAAACTTTTATTTTTGATTACCAAAATATCCTTAACATATTACTATAATTTCTAGGCCTTATTTTGTGGGCGTTATAGAATTAAAAAAAAAATAGTTTGGGTCCAAAATAAAATAATTATAAAATTGTAGGGTTAAAAGAAAAAGTAATTGAAAGATATTTAAAAGAATTTAAAATTATATTATGTTATATTATTATAAAAAAATAATATTATATCAATATATTATTATTAAAAAAATGAAAGGAAATCAAAATAAACAATACGCCTAGCCATTTCGTGGAACACGTCTGTGTTCTTTATAATGTTGCATGCCTCATGTACTTTAGTACACACACATGATGTTCTTAAGGCATACTATATTATATGCTAAAATGCAGTATTCCATCTTTACACTGTAACCTAGCAAAGCCACAATTCTCTATAAATAGTCAGACTCTCTTCACAGTCGCCCCTATCTGCTCATTTTTACACAGAAGCTTTTCACTCCAAAAAAAAAAAAAAATTCTCCCTTCAACACTCTCAGACTCACATTCAATAGAGAACAATAGTTTTAATCAGTGTTGAGACTTTTCACAGTATCGTGTTTTTCACATTTTAACAGTAAGTAATATTTTAGTTCTATGATTATTTCTTTGGGTTTAGATACATAGTTTGTTAGAGAAGTGCAATAAAAAAAATTACCTTCAGCACTATATGTACACTTTTGATTGATATAAATAGAAATATTTTTATTTATTAATGTTCATTTATAATATGAATTGATTGAACCTTAAATTAATTAATGAAGTCTATGATATAAATATAACATAAAGGAAATCATGATGATATCATGATAGTGAGATTTCTATCATGTGTAATTATGTTTATATCTAAATCATTCCTAGCCATAAGATCAATGAGATGAGACATTGCTGATCTGGACAGGCCAACACGTGTTTTAATCTTTTATTGGATCAAGTAATAGTTCTCATAAACTATAAGCATGAGATGTAATACTCTCTTACCCCACTCTAGAATAGCAAGACAAGTAGACACTACCAGTTTGGCCATCTTGAACAACCCACCAGAAAAGTAACTTAAATTTCTTTTGTAATATTATTATCATTGCTCTTTATATTCTTGTATTTTTTTTTTCAATTATATTTAAATTATACATGTGTCCAAATAAATATTTTACACACACCAAAATCTATATCTTGTATTTTGTAATAAAATATATACTTACGGTAATATTATAATCAAAATATCAGTGTTACATACTCCAATATGTACTATACAAAAACAAACTTTGATAATATATTACAAGGTTTTCTCAAAATATACAAAAAAATAATAATAATAACTTGATGCTTTAAACTGTTTCTTGACTAGATTCCTTTCTTCTCCTGACAATAACCTAACTTCTTAATATTTCAAGACCTGTGCAAGGAAAAATCACCCTTACTAAGCTAGTTTAGTGGTGCTTGATAAGATAAAAATCTTACATATATGTACATTTAAATATTTTTATACATGCCACACTTTTATATTACATACATCACATGTAAAGTTCCATATATTATTCCATTATATATATATTATATGTGAATAATTATTTCATGCAATCAAGAACACCAAATATTCATTTAAATCCATATGTTCAACCATAACTCATACCTCACACATAGTGCAGATTCATTGTCTTTAACTTACAGATTCATTATTTGAAACTTACAGGTTCATCAATCAATAGCCATAGATTCATTATTAATAAACAATTATTTAGCATAAATATGTATCCCTTTTTGCCATATTGAATATTCATCGTATATTTGTATAATCTATTAATCACAAAGTTAAAATCATGCCATCATATAATATTCCATCTTGTTTCACCAATTATAAAATATTAACATACTTTAGTTTTGTTCTCAAATTATAAGGAAAGTGTACATAACTCTTACACAATTAAATTTAATCAATCAATAAAACATATTATACCATTTCAAAATTCAAATCATTTATTTATAAATGAACACTGAACATACACTTGCCTTTTTAATTCACGCTCATATTTAGTCCTATTTATATTCTAATGATTCTATTTGTGAATCATGTCTGGAAGGAAAAATGACTAGAGGTTCATTTGCTGGTCAAATGATACGTGCTGAAAACCTTCTTAAATTAATTCATATTGATGTTTGTGGACCATTTAAGGAAATGGCTCGAGGAGGTTATCAATTCTTCGTTACCTTTATAGACAATAAGTTCAGATTGGGTATTTGTATTTATTGAAATACAAATATGAAATCTTTGAAAAGTTCAAAGAGTTAATAAGGTCGAAGTTGAAAATAAATTAGGAAAGAATATTATAGCACTTTGATTAGATCGAAGTGGTGATTATTCAAGTACTGAATTTAATGATTACTTAAAAAAAATGGAATTGTCATACAATTTACTCCACCAGGCACACATCAACTAAATGGTGTGAGTGAAAGGAGAAATCGTACTTTGTTAGACATGGTACGTAGTATGATGAGTTAAATTGACTTACCTATCTCCTTTTGGGGATATGCTTTGGAAACAACTTTATACATTCTTAACATAGTTCCTTCTAAATCTGTGAATACTACTCCATATGAGATATAGACTGGTAAAACTCCTATATTATCTCATTTTAAGATATGAGGTTGTCCCGCCTACATTAAAAGGCATAACATAGATAAGTTAGAGGAACAGTCCACTAAATGCCTATTTGTTAGATATACTGCTACTAGAAATAATTTGGGGTATTATTTCTATCTACTTGACAAACATATTGTCGTTGTGAATAGAGATGCCATTTTTCTTGAGAAAGAGTTTCTTAAAGAAGGAGGCAAAGATAGACATATTGTTTAAGATGAATAATCATCTGAAAACAAATCCAAGTGGCTGAACCAATGGAGATTGATAAGCTAATTGAGCCTAACATGATAAAGGATATCATTTCAGCTCCTAAAAGGTCTAAAAGAGCTTCACATCCTTTTAGATGGTATGAATTTACTATTAAACATGACCAAGAGTTGTTCATATTTGGTAGTAATGAGTGACTAGAAGATCCTGTCACTTATGAGGAGGCAATATTTGACATTGATACTCTTAAATGGCAAGAAGTGATGCAAGCTGAGATAGATTATATGTACTAGAATCAAGTTTGGAAACTTGTAGACCCACCTAAAGGAATAGTTGCAATAGGTTGTAAATGAGTTTATAAGCGTAAATTAGATTCTGAAGGGAATATTGATACTTATAAAGTTAGACTTATAGTGAAGGGGTATCGCCAACAGGAAGAGATTGACTATGAAGAGACATTCTCTCCCGTAGCCATGCTTAAAAGTATTAGAATACTCTTAGCTTTTGCAGCATACTATGATTATAAGATATGACAGATGGATGTCAAAACTACTTTTCTCAATGGATTTCTTGAAGAAGAAATTTATGTGGAACAACCTAAAGGATTTGATTCTAAAAATAGTTCCAAAGTGTGTAAGCTGAAGAGATCCATTTGTGGTCTTAAGCAAGCTTTAAGGAGTTGGAACAAGAGTTTTGATGAGGCCATAAAGAGTTATGAATTTATTCAAAATCCTAATGAGGCTTGTGTATACAAGAAAATTAGTGGGAGCAAGATTACTTTCTTAGTCTTGTATGTTGATGATATTCTAATAATGGGTAATGATATTAGTTTTCTAACTAACATAAATGTTTGGTTATCATCCACCTTCTCCATGAAAGACTTGGGCAAAACAGCCTACATTCTTGGTATTAAGCTATATAGAGATAGAACTAAGAAAATGTTAGGGCTATCCAAAGCCCTCTATTTGGAAAAGATCCTAAAAAGATTTGGGATGGAAAATTCCAAAAGAGGATTAATACCTATGAGGCATGGAGTGCATCTTTCTAAGGAGTTGAGTCCAAAAACTAGACAAAAAAGCACGAATGGCTGGCATACTGTATGCTTCAGCCATAGGTAGTCTAATGTATGCTATATTATGTACTAGACCAGACATAGCCTTTGCTGTTAGCTTGACTAGTAGGTATCAGTCTGATCCAAGAAAAGGGCACTGGACAGTAGTCAAGGCAATCTTTAAGTACTTGAGAAGGACTAAAGATTTGTTCTTGGTTTATAGAGGAGACGATATGAGTATGGTTGGATACACAGATTCCGATTTTCAATCAGATAAGGATGAATTGAAGTCTACATCGGGACATGTGTTCACCCTAAATGGTGCAGCAGTAGTATGGAAACGTTCCAAGCAAAAGATAATTGTTGATTCTATTATAGAGGCCGAATATATAGCAGCCTCAGATGCTGCCAAAGAAGCCGTATGGTTGAAAAACTTCCTAATGGATTTAGATATGGTTCCATTTATTCAGACTCCCATTCCTTTGTATTGTGACAATAATGGGGCAATAACATAGTTTAAGGAACCAAGGCCTCACAAGAACTTCAAACATATACTTCGGCATTATCATTTAATTAGAGAAATAGTTGGGCAAGGTGACATCTCAGTGCAGAAAGTTCCATCAGTTGACATTGCAGTTGATCCATTCACGAAGCCTATGACACATGCACAGTTAGACTACCATCTTCAGAAGATAGGTCTTAGAAACTGTAGTGAATGGCACTAGTGCAAGTGGGAGTTTGTTATTAGTGGTGTGTATGCCCTGGTGCATTCACTGCTTTTTATATATTAAATAATATACTACAATGGACACATGTATATTTCACATTCATAATAAAATATTCAAGTTATTGATTAAATTATGAATGCAGTAGTTACATATACTATGAAATATACGACCCTTTGATTATTCATAGAGAATTTATTATCAAGTTGTTGATAATAATGAGATAAATATCTCTAGTAAAAGTTAATCTTAAAAATGTTCATAATCGGTATAGGATAATGAATTGGGCATTCATTGAACCTCTAGGTTATCACATGCTTTATTTTGAGGAGGAATCTCATTTTCCATGATATAATGATATCTAGATAAACTAGTGGGTTCTTAAAGAGTTAAGGATACCGAATAGTGACGACTGATAATAGCTGCACATGTAGTGCTAGTTGTAAACAGTTATTATCTTGGTCATAATATATGAGTCTTTTACGACTCGAAGACCTTTGACTTAAGGTGTTAAGACTGTCATTTTATAGGTAACTGTGGAGGTACTTTTGCCTTGTACTGGGGTATTCATGCTTGGTAATCCGGTTCGTAGTCACCACAGTTAGTTATGTAGTGAGACATAAGATTACCAATAGTAGGACTCGTTACCCTATAGCACCAGGGCAAGATCCTAATGAATTTGATATTTTGGTTCTGATAAAATAAATTATTGGCCAGGAGAAATATGACTTATTCAATGTAAAATTGAATTATTAATTAGATTAATAATGATAAGTCTTATTTTAATCAAAATGCAAATTATCATTCATTAGCATATTGACCAATAGAGTTTGACATGCTGTGACCTTAATCAATATCGGGATCATAACGAGAGAACTTAATATTATGATTTAGAGGTCAAATTAATATTTGAAATTTTATCAGTAATTATAAGGAGAATTCCGGAAGGATACTTAAAGTATCCGAGTATACGAGGAATTCGTAAATGATATCCAATATAATAATAAGAAGTTAATATTATATTTCCATTTTGATAAAATTATTAACCTCATAAGTCACATTCAAAATGAATTATTTGTCTAATCCATATTTAGAGGTGGGGATTAATTTAATTGAGAATTAAATTAGATATGATCACTTATGCATTTCGAGTTAAATTAATATTGATTAATTTTAACTATTTCTCTTATATATAATTTTAATTGAAGAGTTAATTAAAAATATTATAATTTAATTAAGTTAATTAAATTAACCATAATGATATATTAAAGTAATTACCATGGTTAATAGAAGAGAATATTGATTCTATGATTAATGGTGGTAGTTAGAAAATGAGGCACTATAATAGTGACAAGTAAAATTCATGTGTTTCATTTTGAATGCTATAATTATTTTTTGATTGCATATGACATGATATTTTGATAACTGCCAATAATAAACATATGTAAATAATTTGTTTGATTTATTATGTTATTAATTTGTGAAAATATTATGTGGTATTTTTAAAATTTAATTACATATGATTGTTACTATAAAGTTTGCACCACTAAGTGAATTTACTCAGTGCATGAGTTGTTTTTCACTTGGTAGGTTTTGGAACGAGGGGCGGTAATGGCAAACTCATAGAAAGAGCCGCTAGATCAGTGGGTTCCATAAATGGAGAGGAGCAGCAGTGATAGCCACCCCTATAGGGTTGGTTTTTTTCTTTTTAGTTATCATTTTATTGTGAATAATAGTTAGAAATACGTTTTTGTGTGAACCATTATAAATATTCTAGGAATGTAAATATAAATTGTAACGCCCATAAAATAGGGCCTAGATATAATGCGATTTTGAAGGGTATTATTGTAATTAAGAGTAAGAATATAAAATAGAGAAATTCTAGCTTATTTTATGTTTTGGTGGGCAAAACCGAATCCTACTCGGGAAAGGACAGATCGCGGTCGGGAAAAGTTTCCCGTTCGCGATACCAGTTTCCCGATTGAAACTCGCTTCTGGACTACACGTTATAAATATACATTTTTGTACCTTATTTCATACCTATTAGAAACCCCGCCGACATATGCACACCTTAGACACTCCAGAACACTCCCATTCATTCCTCTTCAATTCCCCTTTGATTTAACAGGTGAAAACACAATTTGGATTGAATTATCAAGGATTTAATTAGGGTTTTTAATTTTTTTTGTCAAAAAATGAGCTAGCTGCCAAACAGCCCTTAGAACCATAGTGTTCATCTATGTTCTTGATTTCCAAAGGTGACTCAATAAGTATATTGTTCTCCTAACACTCTTAAATTGGGATTAATGGATTATTATAATAAAAGCTAGGGTTTTCCCAATTTCTCAATATGGTTCATTAAGAACAGCAGATATAGAACAGTTTGTGATCCTTTATTTCGTATATCCGATGCTAGGGAACGAAACTGAAGGAGGAAATGAACATCAGAACATGAGAGAGACATAGAGTGAGGATTTCGGCTCCGTTGTTAGATGTTTGTACATATAATCATGTTTATTCACTTTCTGGCTGCATATTTGCTAGTGTCTAGGTATATTAGGTGTTTTATATCTCCTAAATGCCATGGTTTATGTCTGAATGGATTGGTATTGATTTTATGGATTTAAGACATCGATTATTCATGTTTTTCATGATTTATTGGCATATTATGAAATCAATGGATTGTGGCATGCTTAAATAATAATATGGACTGTTGGAATGATCTATGGTGTTCTGGGATATTGTATTATGCTTTGAAATCAAAAGAATTAGAGTTGGCGTGTGAAAATTGAGTTTCACAGTGCTAATGTTGGGCCTTTTCCAGTCAGGAAAGGGCAGTCCCGGTCGGGACTCACATGACTCCAGGCCTGCACAGCCCTACAATAGGCCAAGCCAATGGCACCAACTCTGAAATAGCAAGCCGCTGCGTGCTAAGGTACAAACATACTTGTATGAAAGGGTATGATGCTAGTTTTGATGATATTGAATACATATGCCTAATCTTTTATGATGTAATATGGGAAAAACATAAGTATGTGATAATTCCATTGGGATGTGTTAATGATGACATTATGTACTATGTGCTATGGCATGACATGAGATAAACAGACATGTATATGATGATACACGGGTTATGATGATATGAATGATAATATGTTACAATGTTTATATTGTCATGCGATATCATGGAATGCTATCTTAACCATGGAATATGGCTCATGAGATTATAAAGGAAAAAGACTTAAATGCCCTTACTCGTACTAGGACTGACTATAGGATAGATAACATGCCATTAAGGGTGGTTATGGTACTGTAGGATTTTTCATGTGTTTATTTCTGGGCAAGGTGGCTACAACTCTAAGAGCGCCATTGACCCATTATGCTAGCAATTTTTATATACAATTACGAGTCAAGTTGGCTTTAGCTCTGGGAGTGCACTTGACTTAGGTACAAATACAAACAGTTATAGGTGGGTTAGAGTGGCTTCAGCTCTGAGTGCGCCCCTATTCACAACTCGTATCCGGTAGTCTAGTATAGAGTAACTGGGTAAATTAAATAAATAAAATGGAAAGAGGTAATTGTATTACTGTTCTTATTATTGGAGTTTGCACATGCATCTCATACATATTACGCAATAGAAATAAAATTTTACAAACTCCAAGAAAAAGAATCAACCTATGTAGCCATGAACAATTAAAACTATCTAATAGCAGATGTTTATTACCTTTCAAAATGAATACCCTTTCTTTGATTCTCTTCTTATCGGGTTGTAGCAAACCACAGTAATCCTTTAGTACCACCTCTGATGGTATCCATGCGAAGGGAGAAATGAGAAAACCGTTTAGGGAATGGGTTGGATTAATTTATTGTGCTAGCAAAAGATTAATCCCTTGAGAGAAGAAGAGGAGAAGAATTGACACTCAATTCTCTGTTTTTTATTGTAGCTAAAATAATTTGTAAAAGGACTATTTATTACCCATACGGAATTAGGGTTCGAAACCCTAGATTATAGAATCCTAGTCAAATTAAAATTCCTAATCTATCACATGTTCCGATCTGGAAACTAATTTTCCGCTTGGTAAATTGCCCATGTCGAGCGAATCTCGATCAGAAAACCAACTTTTCCAATCAGGACTTGGTTCTATTTCAATCCAGTATCTATTTTCGATTGGGATACTTATTCCTGGTGGGGAATTCGTCTACACTTGGATTTTCTCTCACTATTTTGGATCCGATCCAAAAGCCCATTTCACTTCTCCTTCACACCTTCAATGTGTGTGACCCATTAGGTTCCCGACTATGTTGGCCACTCATATTGACACTTAATTTTGAGTAGATCATGAGCGGTATCTAGCAACACATCATGATCCCTAATTAGCTAGAAATTAGTGGTTTAACTACGAACATTTCCATAGACAATTATTCTTGCAATTTAACCTTTCACCATTTTATACCCCACTTAGTTTAGAGTATGGACTCAATGTCAGCTCCTACTAAACTGACTATGTCACATCTAGTTCGAGTGATGTTAGATCATATCTTGAGACTCATTACTTTTATAGACAATCACTGAAGACTATCTTCATGATATGTCCACTTTGCCTTTTGGTATACCCTCATTCTATCAAGAGTGGTGAATTCTTTATTTGCTACTCAAATACCTTCGAATACCTCAAGCTATACCTAATCACCACCCTATGAGGACCTCTCCTGAGGCAATAAGGAATGAGTCAAAGTACAGGATTAGTATCCAAGATAACTTTGAGCACCTTAAGTAAAGATACTTGCACCAATGTTACGATAAGACTATTACTGACATAGAATAGAGGATCCATGTGATGGTCTCATATCAGGTCATCCAATAAACTTGACTGCCCTAACATGCATCTACATGTTAACTCTAGAAAACTTCACATCTATAGATTATGAGATCTATTGTTTGATCCAATGAAGGAGTATAACATATACTAGTCTGTCCGGATTGACAATGTCTAGTCTAGTTAATACTATGATTAGGGAAAATTTAGATATAACCATAATTACACATGATAAGAATCTCAATATCATGATCCCATCATGATTTCTTTCATGCCATGTTTATATCATGGACTTCATTAATTAGTTTAAGATCCAATCTATTCATAACATAAATGAATATAAATTAGGTGAAGATGCCTTTATTCATATAAAATGAGTTTATACAATAAGTGCTAAAGGTGATTGCATTTAGAGCACATCTCTAACACTTATGAATACATGAATGGCTTCCACTTATTAGGTACGCTATAGGTGTTGTTTGTATGATATATGGTATGATATGATGATAATGATAAATATGAATTGGTTTATGTAAGATTTGTTATAATATAATGATATGTTGGATTGATATATGATTATATGTACCACTAAGCTTAAATAGCTTAGCATGTGGGTTTCCTACATACAGGTCTGGAGCCATAGGTAGAGTTGACAAGAAGAAGCCGAGCTAGTCAAATCTAGAGTCAGCTCACATTTATGCATTTCTTTTCATATCATACATTTTTGGATAGAATTGGATTTCATTTTAATTTGTATTTAAGATTATGGATTGTAATATTTCTTTATTTTAGGCGTGTTTAGCCCTGGTTTACAGATCTTATGATTATGTTTTTTTTATAAAGGCATGGACTAATATTATTCATCTATATGGATGTATGTTGATAAGTATAATCAGACAAACCATGGTATTATATATTTGATTTGTAAAGACTTAAAGAGGAATAATAATAACAAGTATGTGGTAGCACTCTCTTGTATAGCTGGCTAGTATGCTATATGAGAGGGTGTTACATAAATGTTATGGACTTAAAATTTTGATGGTACTATAAAATATAAAGGTGGAAAATATATATATATATATATATATATATTACTAAATTGTTTTACAAGAAATAAGATTACAAATATTTATGCATGAGATAATACTGAATAGATCAAAATTGACATCATCTTACCTGACTGATATTCAAAAGGGTAAGGGGGTGTTACAAAGTCAGTTGATCTTACACCATATGAGATGTGGAATAAGAAGAAGCTTATTCTTTCTCATTTGAAAGTATGGGGTTGTCCAACTTATGTGAAGCGGATAATGTCAGATAAGCTTGAGGCTAAATTTAACCAATGTGTGTTTGTAGGATATCCTAATGAAACAATTGGATATCAATTCTACAATCCTTTGGAACAAAGGGTGAATGTTTCAAAGCATGCTACCTTCTTGGAGAAAGAGTTTCTTCTTAAATAAGATAATAAGAGCAAGATTGAACTTGAAAAAGTTCAAGATACTCTAACAGATGTAGATCAAATCGTGGAGATGAAATAATAGCTACACCTACTAATACATAAGTTATTTGTAGATCTAGTAGGATATGTTATGCTTTTGACAGATATCGATTTCTCATAAATAATCAGAATGATATCTTGTGCATTGACGATGATGTGCCTACTAGCTATGAAGAAGTTCTAAAGAGTTCATAATCTAATAAATGGCTAAAGGCCATGCAATCAGAAACGGATTCCATGTATGAAAACCATGTATGGACCTTGGTTGACTCACCTTAGAGGATAAAGCCTATAAGGTGCAAATGGATCTTAAAGAAGAAGACTGATATGAAGGGTAATGTGGTTACCCATAAAGGCTAAACTGGTAGCTAAGGGCTATTGTCAAAGGCAAGGAATCATCTATGACGATACTTTTAGTCTAGTGGCTATGCTTAAATCCATTAGGATACTCCTAGCCATCGCTGCTCATTATGATTATGAGATATCACAAATGGATATAAAAACAACTTTCCTTAATGGAAATCTTACCGAGGATGTGTATATGACACAACCATAAGGATTCACATCCAAAGATGGCCAAAAGGTATGCAAGCTCCAAAGATCCTTTTATGGATTGAAGCAAGCATTTCATAGTTGGAATATCCGGTTTGATGAGATAATCAAAGAGTTTGGTTTCTCATAAAATCCAGATGAACCTTTTGTATATAAAGAGGTTAGTGGGAGTGCAATCGTTTTCCTTATATTATATATGGATGACATATTATATGTGAATGACATATTAATTAGGGGAAACAATGTCTCGGTCCTTCAAATTGTTAAAATTTGGCTTTCCAAGAATTTCTCTATGAAAGACCTTGGAGATGTAACCTATATCTTGGGAATAAAGATCTATAGAGATAGATCTAAGAGGTTGCTTGGTCTTTTATAGTCTACATACATAGATAAGATGCTAAAGAGATTTACGATAGAGCAGTCCAAGAAAGGGTTTATTCCCATGACATATAGGATAACTCTTTCAAAGTTTATGTGTCCAAAAACACAAGATGATAGGACTCATACGAGTTTGATCCCATATGCTTCGGCTACATGATCATTCATGTATGCTATGATATATACTAAACAAAATGTGTCATGTGCTTTGAGTGTCACGAGCAGATACTAGTTGAACCCTGGTGAGGGTCATTGGGTGGCTGTTAATAATATCCTTAAGTACTTGAGAAGGGCTAAGGATGTTTTCTTAGTTTATGGAGATGGAGATCTTGAAGTAAGCAAGTATACAGATGCCAACTTCTAGACTGATAGGGATGACTCTAAGTCCCAATCAGGCTATGTGTTCACATTAAATGGTGGTGCATTCAGTTAGAAAAGTTCCAAATAGGAAACGACTGAAGCAAAGTACATTGTAGTTTCCGAGGCAGCTAAGGAAGCGATTTGGATAAAGAAGTTCATCATAGAGCTAGGAGTGGTTCCCAACATTATTGATCCGATACAGCTGTATTGTGACAATAATAGAGCCATAGCGCAAGCAAAGGAACCACGGTCTCATAAAAATCCAAAGATGTGCTCAAATGCAACCATGTGATTAGAGAAATCATAGGTAGAGGTGATGTAAAAGTAGAAAAGTGCCCACAAATTAGAATATAGTTAATCCACTAACTAAGCCACTTCCCCAAAAGTAGTATGATTCACATGTACTCGCCTATGGTATTAGATATAAAGGTAATTGGCTTTAGTGCAAGTGGGAGATTGTTAGAGCAATGCAATAAAGACAATTACCTTTAGCACTATATGTACACTTTTTATTGATATGAATGAAGGCATTTGCATTTATTAATGTTCATTTATAATATGAACTGATTGGATCTTAAATTAATTAATGAAGCCCATGATATAAACATAGCATGAAGAAAATCATGATGGGATCATGATAGTGAGATTCCTATCATGTGTAATTATATTTATATCTAAATCATCACTAGCCATAGGATCAATGAGATGAGACATTGTTGATCCGGATAGACTATCATATGTTTTACTCTTTGAATGGATCAAATAGTAGTTCTCATAAACTATAAGTATGAGATGTTTAGAGTTAACATATGGATGCTTGCTGGAGTAGTAAAGTACATTAGAGACTTGTTATGAATTTATCATATGGGTATTCTAAACATATGTTAATGATAATTTCATCATAGCAATGGTGCAAATATCCTTGGACTTGAGGTGCTCAAGATTATCTTGGATACTGATCTTGTACTTTGACTCTGTTCCTTATTGCCTCTAGGAGAGGTAGCTCATAGGGTGGTGATTGGGTATAATTTGAGGTATTCAAAGATAGTTGGATAGCCAATAGAGGATTTACTGCTCCTATTAGAAGGAGAGTATATCCATGGCCACTAGTCGGGATCATTACTTGGAAAACCTTGACCAAAGTAGGATTGTCTCGAAGAAGGTCTTCGAAGACATATCTTTATGAGTAATGAGTCTCGGTGACAAGTACTAACATCACTTGGACTAGACGTGACGTGGTCAGGGGATATTTCTTAGTTTGGTGTGGGTAGAAAAATATTTCCAATTTTAGAGTGATTTTTAAAAAAATTCCGAATTTGGTGTGGGAAATAGTGCGGTGCCCTAGTTTGAATGGGACACTGAGCGGTGTGCTAGTTCAAGTGGCACACTGTAGTGATTCAAATTATTATTTATCTATAATTTTTTTCTACAAAATTAATTATTATCTATCAACAAAAAATTAATTATTATTAATTTTTCCTTATAAGGCAAAAAACCATTTCATAATGAATAAATTAAAAGAATAAAAGAAATAATTTTTTAGTGAAGTGGTGCACTGAATTTTTTATGAAAAAACAAAAATTAATTATCTATAATTAATTATTCAAATTATTATTTATCTATAATTTTTTCTATAAAATTAATTATTATCTATCAACAAAAAATTTTTATTATTAATTTTTCCTTATTAGGCAAAAAACCATTTCATGAATAAATTAAAAAAAAAAGTAAAAAAAAATTAAGTGCGCCACTTCAAGTGGCGCATTAAATTTTGGTGCGTCACTAAAAAATATCCCTCGCCATCTCACTAAGAACTACCTCAAAATTGGAAATAGATTGGAAGTTACACCAAACTCGAAATTATGTTAAAAATTACAATAAAAATGTAAATAGTTTTTCTATTTACACTAAAGTAAGAAATATCCCTGTAGTCAATCTAGTCGAAGCTGATACTTAGACTATGCTCTAAACTGATTAGGATATAGTAAGGGTGAAAGGACGAATTGTACAAATATTACTTATGGAAAGGTTCGTAGTCAAACCACTGACTTCCGGTCAATTGGGGGTCATAACGTATTGCTAGATACCACTCATGACTTGGTCAAGATCAAGTGTTAATTTGAGTGGCCAACATAGTTGGGAATCTAATGGGTTATACGTATTGAAGGTGTAAAAAGAAAGTAAAATGGGCCATTGGATTAGATTCAAATGGAGAGAGAAAAGTTTGGTCCAAGCAGTTTCCAGCTTAGGAATGGTACATTCTTGAGTGGTACAAAGGTCATGGTCGGGATGTAGCTGTCCCTGTCGGAATTTGCTATTGGACCATAATTGCACCTATTCCTAACCAGTATATTTTATGTCACGATCAGAAACTACCCGATTTGGGCATTTTCCAACCGGGACAGGTGTGTCCCAATCGAGACTAACATCAAAATAGGAAATCTAAAATGATTTGGATTCTTTGAGCAAGGGCTCCTAACCCTAATTGCTCAAGGACTATAAATAGTCCCTTTTCTAACATTCAGATATAGCTACTCACAAATAACAAAAGTGTTTTCGTTTTTCCCTCTCCCCCTTGCATCTTCTCTTGCTAGCACTAGATATTGTGTAAAACCTATAGCCAAAAGGTTTTCCTCTTTGTATCATTCGCATGGACTATCATTAGAAGTAATTTTTTGAAGGATTACTGTGGTTTGCTATAACCCGATAAGGTTAAACGAAGGACAGAAGCTATGATAAAAGGTAATCTTCTTCAAACCTTCTTTGGTTGGATAATTGGTTAAGACTATATAGGTTGTTCTATTAATTTGGAATTACAAAATTTTAAATTTCGCTGTGCTTGTATATATGATATACATGGTGTAATGCCAACATAGTTAGGGTTCTTAATATTTTTATTATTAAGGAACACATGATAGTGATTTTTAATTCATGGTATTAATTTTCTATGTTAAGCAAGGATACGATCGGTAGATATTACCATCATACAAAGGGAAACTCGCTATGTTGTAAGAGAGGTGCCTTAAAGGCAATGACCTTAGGCACTTAATGTACCCATTTATATAAGCATTTGTGTATTATATTGGTATTCATGAATACATGAATTGATATAGATCTTAAATCGAATAATTTTTTCCATGATATATAACACAACATGAAGCAATTCATGACAAGATTATGATGGTGATATTCCTATCACATGTAATTGTATTTATATCTAAAATTATCCCTAGTTATAGGAGTAACAAGATGAGACATTGTTAATCCTGATAGATTAGCACATGTTATACTTCTTGATAAGATCAAATAGTTGATCTCATAAATTGTAAACATGAGATGTTTAGAGTAAACATATGAATGCTTGTTAGAGTAGTCAAGTATATTGGATGACTTGCCATGAGATAATCACATTGATTATCTATTCATATGTCATTGATAGCCTCATTATAGTAATAGTGCTAGTATGCTTAGACTTGAGGTGCTCAAGTTTATCTCAGATACTGATTCTATACTTTGATGTTGTTCCTTGTTGCCTCTTGGAGGTCGCTCATAGGGAGGTGATTAGGTATAACTTGAAGTATTTGAAGGTAGTTGAGTAGCCAATAAAGGATTTACCACTCTTGATAGAAAGAGAGTATACCTATTGTCTCTTGTGGAGAGCATTACTCATAAATCCTTTTGCGAGGTGGACAAGTCTTGAAGATGGTCTTCAAAGACATATCTTATGAGAGTAATGAGTCGTGTAGTCAGTCTAGTGGGAGTTGACACATTGTCTATACTCCAAACTAAGTGGGGGTATAGTGAGGTAAAATGACAAATTGCATGGATAATTGTTCTATAGAAGGGTTCATAGTCAGACCACTAACTTTCTAGTCTATTGGTGGGTCGTGATGTATGGCTAGACACCACTCATGACTTGCTCAAATTATATGATAGTTTAAGTGGCCAATATTACTGAGAACCTATTAGGTCAAACGCATAAAATAGTGTGATGAAAGATAAAATGGGCTTTGGATTTGATTCAAGTTGAAGAGAGAAAATTTTAGACTGGAAGGATTTTTGGGCGCGAAAAAGTTTCTTAGACGTAAATGGCACCGCGAACATGAGATGCTTAATGTGGAAGCGAAAGCAGCTAAAGAAGCCTATGTCATGGGCGTGACACAAGTGAGTGCTTGCAAAAAGGTGTTTTTGACCAATTTTAATTAGTGTTCAATTTGGAATTGGATTTCTAATTAGTCTTATCACGTCTACGATATAGACCCTGACCATATGTGCGTATTACTGTCGTTTGTACTGCAGTACGGAGGCATACCGACCAGAGTCTAAATACGGACATATAAGTGTGATAAATCTAATTTACTATGATAATATGATGCTTAATATGAATATTAAGTTTATTTGATTTGATGAAACGTTGCAATTTCATATCACACAAGTAAATCAAGACAACGGACTAAGCCGAAAATACAGGGTTTTTGCCCAGCGGTAAGAATTTGAGTTAAGCATACCATAATGTAGAGAACCATATGTGAAGTTATATGGATATATTTGGAGATTATGAGCTCTGACTTGCATAAATAATATTCCCGGTGTAGATTTACAGTCTGATATTCCGATTGAGAGTTAGAGATATGCGTTTACTAGCACAATGATGCCAATGTGATCACAATTGAATTCTAAGATTTTTAAAATTGATAATTTAGAAATCGGATTTCAGATGAATTTTTACGAGTATGATTTAGAAAAAGGATTAAACCGCAAAAACGTAATTTTCGCACTAGTGGTCGTTTTGCAAAATCGGAAAGACCATTCCGAAAAGAAAATTTTTCTGAGAATATTGGTATGTTCAATTTTGGGAGAAAAGGTCATTTGAGATATGAAATTTAAGAAAATAAATTTGCTCAAGTACTAAATTGAAAAGTTTGGAAAGTTGGTGGAAAAAGTCCAAAGTCAAAGTTTATTTTAAATTAATTTAGATAAAATCCAAAATATCTTTTTGGTTAATTTTAATTGACCAATATGAGCAAGAATTAAGCTCAATTAAGATTAATTAAACTCTAATCAACTATATAAAGTCAAAAAAATGCCAAAAAAAAAATCAACAATTCATCAAACAAATAAAAAAAATCCATCATCTTCTTCTTCTTCCTCCCTTGCACGATCAAGAAGCCATTTTCCTTAAATTTCTTTAAATTTTCTCTCATAAATTACTATAATCCAAGCCTAAAGAGGTATAAGAAATTAAGTAGTAGTGAAGAAAATATTTGTGGAGGAAAATCAAATATTGGTCAAAAATTCCAAGAAAAATTGAAATGAGATTTTCTTCACTTTTCTTTCAAATTTTCATTGATTTAAGTTGGTTTGAAAGATTGTTGTGAATAAATTTTAGTTTGGTGGTGTGTTTGATGTTGAATTTGTGAAAAGGAGAAATTAAGGTTTTGTAGGAAAATTATGGAAAAATTTAATAAAAATGGACAATGAGTAGAATGAGACTTGAGAAAGATGGATATGGTGAAAAATTGATGAAAATAATTTTTAGGAATTTTTAGAAATTTCCCATAATTATGGCTGAATTTTTGAAAATTTATTTTAAATGATTTGTGCCATAAAATGATAAAAATGGAGTTAAATGGAGTGTTTGGAAGTGGAAGATAATTTTTGGAATGAATGAAATATTTTTGGATTTTTGGCCTAATTATTGGAAAATTTATTGGAAATTATTGAATATTATTTTGGTGAAATTGGTGATGGAAAATACAATGGGCTAGAGAGATCATAGGAATTTATTTGGAATTTTTAAAGTATTTATTGAATTAATAGGAATTTTTTAGTAGAAAAATAGATTTTTGGAGAAAAATGAAAAAAAAAAAAGTAAAAGGAGAAAAATAAGTTGGAGGAAAAAAAAAGGAAAATGAAATGTTTGCAAAAAAAAATAAAAAGTAATATTGAAAAAAAATTTTAGTCACACCATGAAGCGCGTTGGGTGACCGAAATTTCGAATTATGCATCAAACGTGTGTAAAGAGAAAATATAATATCGATATAAGATTTTGATATATGAAAGGGTGGAAAGTCGTCAGGAGTTTTATTTTCAACAGAAAATATGTTAAAGATGACTTTGTAGTTAATTAGAAATTATTGTTGTTTAGGCGCAATTACGAGACTAGCGCCAAAGTCAGACAGGAAAAAAGAGCCGGCACACATCGGCATGTGAAAGTTGAGATCTGTACAGTAAATTATAATTTTAGCCATTAAATGTTTAAAATATGATTTTAATGAAGTTTTGATTTAAATAAGTTTATATGATAAATATGAAATTGAAAAATAATTATTTATGACAAATATTAACAAAAAAAAATATTTTTATATCTTATTTACTTAAATGATAAAATAGTTTGAAATATTATGGAAATACATATTTGACAAGAATTTGATATTTTAGCTCATATATTAGCATAGACAACAATTTAGGGAGTTATTGACATGTCAATAGAATAATTGGCCCGGTGGGTTTCCTGTAGCCATATATTATACTCTACAGTCTGGTAGGTTTCCTGTGATCGTATAATACATATATTCGGTCCGGTGGGTTTCCTGAGACCGTATGATATAATTTATTCACATTATTTCTCTAATCCAGTGGGTTTCCTAGGATCATGAAATGATATGTACCTCTCGTTTCCCTGTGACTAGTCTATGTTGATTTAATATATGGGCATGACAAGAGATTTTTATGAGTTTATAATGTTGATAAAAGATTTTATATTTAATATTTTCTATAAATGACTGTTATTATAAATTACTGTACTATTGAATTGTATAATTCAGCGCTAAAATTTGTTTTTCTCTCGCGCAAGTTTAAAGTAAAGATAAAGCGAAAAGTATTGTAGATATAAAGTCGCTGACAGTGAACTCCACAATATAGAGCCAAGCAGTAGTGGTAGTCATTTCGAGCGAGTTGACTTTTTTTTTTGTATTTTATTATTATGGCATTAGTGTTGTAAAAAAAAAAATTTAAATACTCATATACAAGGGAATATAAACAGAGAGTGGGTTTAAAATTATATTGGATATATCCTTGTTTTATATTTTATTCTACTTAAAAGAAAAATGTTATAGTATTTTATATTATTTAAAAATATTTTAGTATTTGGTTTTGTAAACCGTAATACTAGTTATCAGTCAGTTATACGACGGTGTATATGGAAGGATAAAGGGTGTTACAAGTCTCCAACCATAATATGGTTTAGGGATGTATAAATACTCCCTTTTGGTTCAAAATCATGGATGCCCACTCAGAGAAAATTAATTTAGAATTAATTCTCTTCTTCTTCTTCTCTCTTGAATAATCAACTATACTAGCAACTTGATTGTTTGTTTTGCCATTACCTGTTTCTTCCATCCTCTTCACATGGATATTGGTAGAGACAATTTGGTTTTTGAATTGTTGTTGTTTGCTATAACCAAACATGAAGGAAAAGCTCACAACTTTTTGAGAAGATCAAGAATTAAAACAAGGTAATCATCTTCATCCAAGTGTTTGATAAATTCAATTTTAATGTACATAGGATGATATGTTGGTTCTTGATTTTCTAAATTTTTAAATTTCTATTGTGCTATATACTTGATGCATGTTAGAAATCCAACAGTGGTATTAAAGCCACCCTATGTAAATTAATTTTGGATTAATTGAAGCAAACAATGAAAATTGTGTAAAAGAAACAACTTGAATTCCTTCCTTCTATGAAAAACGAATTTAATTTCATTTGGCCTCAAATTTTAAATTTCATTCTTGGACATATTAATATGATGATACTATTTGTTGTTGATAATTTCTAAATGGTTTAAATGAGATTTAAACATTAAAAACGAAGTAGTGCATAATACTGAAATTTTAGGATTTTGTGAAATCTAGTGTAGTCAATTGAGTTGATTGAAGGGCTGTTCGATTTTGGTTGGTTAATTTAATTAATCAAACATGTTTATAACATATCTAGAATGTGTGTTTAACTTCTAGATAGCCACTTAATTGGATCAAAAATCGTTTTTGATCATTGCACAAAAAGATTTTAAACTCCTAGGGCTTTATGGTGCATATGATGGACTGTTTTGAGTTGTTTAATTTGTTGTGATGTAAATCCATGCCTTGTACCTTAATTCATATTATTATGATTGACATGAAGTTATTTTGATGTCAATTGCATGTTAAAACCGAATTAAAATTGTAACACCCACAAAGTAGGGTCTGGAAATTATAAAGAGATGTGAAGGATATTTAGGTAATTAAGAGAAAGGATAAAAAGGGATTCAATTAAAAAAAATAAAAGAAATTAATTTGGATTCAAAATGAAATATTATGAAGTTGATGGGTTAAAGGTAAAAAGAACAAAATTTAATCAAATGAGATTATATCACTATTTATATAAACAAAAAAAAAGGGATAAAGATTTACATGCCTAGAGATAGTGGAGAGCACGAGGTCGTGTGAGCTTGTGGTCTTCTCATACCATGCTTGTGTTAATTTTTCTAAATGCAGCGTTTTATTTGACTCTCTCACAAGCCCTAGTCACGTCCTTTAAATACCCTTAAAACTGTAACACCTGCCCATATATTATGAGTACGTCCTATAATATATAGGAAGTGTTACAGAAAGGATAACTGTAAACCTAATTAAATTTTAATTTTTTATATAATACATCACTATATTATGCCTATATATACTTAGTTGGATTTATTTATCCAACCTATCCAGTATACTTTATATCAGTGATCACTAGTACATGTTTACTTGTTTAATCATATATCACTTAATATCATGGGCCTATAAAGCCTTCATCACATGCATCCTTACTATGCTTAGTTGAGGCTTGTTTTCTTACATCATTTTTACATAATTACAAAACAATGATTATAATTAATTACATCCCTATAAATGAATAAAATAAATAAATGCATGATATGAATGTGTTCGGTCTAAACTCGGACCTACATTATCTCCACTCCATATGGGATATGGCACCTTCGCTGTCAACTGCTACCTCGGCATTATATTGGCTCCATGATGTGCGTGCATAAATAGACATGCTAAGCTTTTTATAGGCTATTATATAATATGAAGCATGAAATGACATGAATGAATGTTAGATAGGTTAACTAGAGTGTTTGAGTATGTATGAATATGGTTATGAACAAAAAATGGTAAATATGTTAAAAGGGGTACAATGCATATGTAAAGCTTGAGTTGTGAGTTTGATTATGACTCATTTTAGGGGATGATTTGAGTTGTGATAACTTATTTCTATTTATGTCCAATGAGCATGGATGGTTTCTATATATGTTTAGAAAGTATTTAAAAGTGGAATTTAGATAAAATTCGATTATAGGAATAAGTTATGCCCTTTCACCACCAGCGTCACCACCATGTTGAAAACTGTCATGACTATGAAAAAATTATTCATGACCGTGAAGAGTTTGTTTGTGTCGTGAAGGTCGTGTTTTGGACCTTTTTTAGGGTAGAATAGTTCACGGCCAAGACAAAAAGTGTCACGACCGTAAACATGGCCATTAAGGGGATTGCTATAAATAGTCTAAGCTCCATTTATTTCATTTAAACTCGATCTAAAAGGCCCCAAAACCCTAGCAAAACCCCAAATCCTTAGAAAACCCATCCCCTATATGATTTTGATGAATTCTAAACTCCCAAAATATAAGATCTTTCATTCAAGAGCAAGAATCAAACATGGATTTGAGAGATTTATCAAGGAAGAAGATGAAGTTGGAGAGAGTAAGTGTGGAGCTTGAAGGAACTCAGCTTTTCCACCAAATCAACTTTATTTTCTTCCTCCTTTATGTAAGATTTCATGTTTCCCCTCCTCTTTTAACAAGTTTGTGGTTGATTGATGTGATTTACCTGAATTGGATAGAAACCCATTTGTAGATGGGTAAGTTTGATGTGGAATCTTGAGTATTCTTTGGAGAAAACTTTCTTTAAGGCTAGATTGAGTTGAATTATATATTAATTGATAGATTTAAGAAAGAAAGAGTCTAGTTTTATAGTTTTTGGGTTAGGGTATGAAGTATATGGCTTTAAGAAGTTAAAGATGTTGATATATGGTATGAGTTAATGAAAAATAATTATGATTATGTATAGGAGATGCCTTTAGAAGGTGGATTTAACCACCAAGGAGGTCAGGTAAGCTTAAAGCTTAGATTTTGAGTTAGCTCCATATAAGGTAAGTACACGTTCAATTTAATTTGCTAAAATCAAATGATATAATGTTGAATGACATGAAAATGAGATATATTGCATGCTAATAGAAATAACTGGTAATATATATATATATATATATATATATATATATAATAGACTAAATAAGTCAAATAACTATAAATGGTAAATGAAGAAAGAAATTAAAGTTAAGGTTGATTAAATAGTGTGGTTTTGGTATGCTAAAAAGCTCTCAAGACCCATAATCAGTAAATACATAATTAATGAGAATAGAGTTATATGTGAATTACATTAGAAATGACTCTTGAATTTGTATAAGATATATTAACTAAGTAAATGATATAAATATGACATAGCATTCTAGGCATACATGTTATCAATGGCAAGATGTGTATAATGAAATAAAGGAAACATGAAACTTGAGTTTTCTAATATGACCATTAAAAGTTAGTAATGATATTTACACATGTATATTGTGGGGCCACTGACCCAATTATTTGTAAGCTAGGCGTGATGCCCATAGTAAGAATTGGTAGTTAGTAGTGCACAAGTTCTATAAAAGCATTTAAAGTGTATGGAGAATGACATAAAAGAGGTAAGTCTCTTGCTTGAGAACTTATGAATTAATGGGTTGTATATATATTTAGAACTTGTATCTATGATGTTAATTGATTGCTACGGGCATGCTACTTATATATATAAAGATGATTTTTGCATGTTGATAGGAATGACTACGATTGGTTAGCCTTAGTGCCTTGTGTGAAATTTGGCATTTAATACAAAAGATATAAGCTTATACGGTTAAAGCATAATATAAATTATATGAAATGGGCAAGTGCATGAATGATAGAAGCATGTTTTAATATGTTTTATTATAAATATTGATAGGTTGGGTGGCAATTGGACTACCATAGAGCTTATGCATATGAAATTATACAACATGAATACATGACTATGAGTATAAATATGTTGAGAATACGTTTATATGCTTTACATATTATTTAAGACGTAAGAATATGATGAGAATGCAAAGAATATGGTATTAAATGCCCATTTCTCCATATGTGGACTAGAATTAGGATAGATGGTGCACTACTAAGGGGACTTACGGTACCGAACCAGTTATGCTTCTTAGGGACAAGGTGGCTTAAGCTCGTGGAACGCCCTTGATTCCATTTATATATAGATGATATATTATAATCAGACAAGGTGGCTTAAGCTCGTGGAGTGCCCTTGGTCTTATTTACGTAGATATATCATGATCCGTCAAAGAGGCTTAAGCTCATGAAACACTTTTGATTGGAAATCAGAGTGAAAAGAGTGGCTTAAGCTTGTAGAGTACCCCTATTCCATATCCCGTATTTGGACAGTCTAGGAACAAGATTTGGGCTAGTGACTAGAAAATGTAATATGAAAAGATATTTAATGAATATGTGACAAGATATTGATAATTGAAATATGAAATAACTGCTAGGGAGTATAGTTTTGAAATAATAACATCGGGACTTTAGATGTACAAGGTTGTGAAATATGATGATAAATAAAAAGATATATATTTTAGGAATCAGACTTGTATATATAAAAAGATATTGAATAAATATGTGACTATGCATGAGCATTGAACTAATGCTTTGACATTGTTGTGATTACATGCCATAAATTATGTAATTATACATTATGTTTGATATGCAAATATACTTACTAAGCTATAAGTAGCTTAGTTTGTTTTCTCATACACGCAGGTTGGGAAGCCAATATACAATATAAATAGCAGTTAACAATGGAGATATCAAAGCCCATGCAGACTGGACTTGAACCGGACGTAGTTATGACATGCATTTATTTATTGTATTCATTATTGGGATGTAATTAATAATATTTGTTATATTATAATTATGTGTTATGATGCAAAATAAAAGGAGAAAAAGAAAAAGAATAGATATAACTCAACTTGATATAGTTGAGATACATAAGATGAATACCTCATAGACCTAGACTGGTATGTGATATGTGATTGAATAGATAAACTGGAACTAGTGATAGCTAGTTTATAATATATTCAATAAGTTAGATAGATAAGTCTAAGTGGATATACATGCATAGAATATAATAATAAATTATATAACAGAAAAATTTTAAATTTGAACGGGTTATAACTGTCTAGACTGTAGCACCTCCTATGTGTTAGAGGTTATATTCCTAATATATGGGAGGGAGTTACATGCATATTGTTCAAACATTCAAAAAAATTTATTAAGCCAAAAATTTCTATTTGTTACCGATTCAATTCCCCCTTCTTGGTGCAACATATTTTTAACAAGAATTAAAATAATACTTTAAAATTAGAAAACCTAAATATCAAAGCTTAGGGCTAATTGTATAAATAGTATTAAAACTTATCACTTTATTACAATTTGGCCTAAAATTTTTTAATTATTATAGATTGGTATCAAAACTTTCAAAAATATTGTAATCTAATACCTCAACTCAATTTCTGGAGTTGGAAAGCTTACATAGCATGTCACGTCACAAAGCCTTTAGGTCGGCATTTCTACCAGTAAAAATAATAACTAAAAACGACGTCGTTTAAGGGTTTTAAATTTTAAGTTTTTACCAAAATTTATCATTTTGTTGCAATTTAGTACAAAAAATTTTACTTGTTATGAATTGGTTCCAAAATTTTCAGAAATACTATAATTTGATACCTCAATTCAATTTCTGGTGGTAGAAAATCTACGTGGCATGTCACGTCACACAAACTTTCACGTTAGCATTATTACCAACAAAAATAATTACTAAAGATGATGTCGTTTAAGAATTTTAAAAAGTAAAAAATAAAATAAAAATATATCATTTAAAACTCTTAAATAATATCATTTTTAATAGTTATTTTTGCTGATATAAATGTTGAAATGGAGGTTTGTATGACATGACATGCCATATAGACTTTTTGTCACCAAAAATTGAGTTGAGATGTCATATTGCAGCATTTTTAAAAGTTTTAATACTAATTTATAACAATTAAAAGTTTTGGTACAAAACTGGGTGAATTATACCGACGGTCCCCTATTATGTAAATTGTAACAATTCATTATTTCAAATATTATTTGTAATACAAAAATACCTTAATTTTTATTTTGTAACTAAATAGTACTTTCGTCTTCAATTGTTAGTTTCCGTAATAGAAGTGTGATATGAAATATTCATATTAGATAAATTGTAATAAAAACAAAATTAGATATAATATCTATATCAAATAAATTTTAACTTTGTTGACCAAGTATTAAAGCTATTTTTGTTTTTATTAAAATTTAATTGATGTGGATATTTCGTGTCACATTTTTATTAGAGAGGCTAAAGGGATATTTAAGATTACTATTGAGTGTTCCAAAAGTATGTTTTGAATTTTTTTGATTTAATTGACTGATTTTTTTAAATTTTTTTATAAACTGCTTTTCTTTTCAAACTTACTTATAGAAAAAATATATATTTATATGCTTCTACTTAAAAGCAATTTTCAAAATTCAAAAAATTTAAAAATACAATTTTTTTTTCTTAAAAACGCTTTTTCCAAATACAATACCAAACTGTTCTTAACAACTGAAGACGAAAATACTATTGAATTACAAAATAAAAATTGAAGTTTTTTTGTATTATAAATAATTTTTGAGGTACTTAATTGTTATAATTTATATAATTGGGATACCATCGGTGTAATTTATTCTACCAAACTGTAATATAGTGTTAAATTTTAGTACAATTTGTATAATTAGCTTGATATGTTTCCTTTTGGGTAAAATACAAAAAATTAGCATGTGGTTTCGCATTTTTTCAACTAAAAGTATGTGCTTTTATTTTTTGGTCTAAAATAGACATGTGGTTTAATTTGTTAGCAAAAAAAAAAATTATTTTATTAAAGATGTTAAATGGCGCTGATGTGGCACATACATGATATCCATATGGTGCTGACGTGACACTAACATGGTACTAACATGACACTGACATGGTGATACATAACACTGATATGACATTGATATGACACTAATATGGTACTAATGTTGCAAGCCCCTTTTTATTATAAAAAATATCATGTACCTTTAGTTGAAAAAATACGAAACTACATGCCACTTTTTATACTTTTCTCTACTTATTATTTATTTATTAAAAAAAGGGCCAAATCCCATTTCCTTGGTTAATTGATGTGGTTTTTATTTATTTATTTATTTATTGTTATTAATTTTTTAGGCTAAATTACAAAAAAAAAAAATCTGAACTTTACACTTTTTATCACAATTATAGACAATTCTTTAAAAATTTGAGTTTAATTATATGTATTTTAGCTTTTGTAATAAATTTTACCTTATTCTGAGCCAGACATTAAAAATATAAAATAATGATGAGAAAAATATAGTGGAGCTGGTGTGGAAATAATTGTTACGTGTGTATATAAACAAAAACGGCGTCGTTTTGCATATCAAATTACTCCTTTTACCTAAATTAAAATGATATCATTTGACTAAGAGATGAGACAAATCATGTTATAATGAGATCTATTTTGAGAAAATATCGATTTTGAAAATGAGATTTATGAATCTATTTCAATAAATATGATTTTCAAAATAGTATCGTTTATCAAAATCAAAATGGTACCATTTTGGTTTTGATACCTATGTGACAATTTTTTAATATCAGTTCAATTGTATTTTTCACATTATTGTTTTATATTTTTAATATTTTTTTCATATTATTACCCGGTAGGTCCGGAGTGAGATACAATTCACTTGAGATAAGATTTGTTACAAAATCTAAAATACATATATTTAAACTCAAATTTTTTAAAAATTGGTAATAACTGTGATAAAATGTGAAATTCATATTCTTTTTTTGGTTTGTAATTTAGCCTTTTTTTTAAAGCTAACTCAATTAGTATGAAAATTGTGAAACAATTTATGATAAGGATGAAAGATCATAATCATAAAAGACGCTTCCATGAAAATTAATTCCAACAAACCCCCTCCCCCTTTTTTTTAAAAGGCCAAGCAAACATCTTTTTTTATATAAATATTTTCTTAATCAAATTCTTAATTTTTTTTAATCATATATGAATTATTTATTTGTATACAATTCCAAAATGATATTATGATATAATTTTGCAAGATTATATATTAATTCATGAACTTTTATCCTTATCATATTTATATTTGGCCATTTTTAATAAATAAAAGTACAAAAATAAATAAATAAATAAGTAGGGAAAAGTAAAAAAAAAAGACATTTTGTTTTGCGCTTCCCCAACTAAATGTACATGATATCTTTTGATGATAAAAAGGGGTTTGTGATGTCAGTGTCACGTAAACATCATATAATACGTGAATATTATGTCAATGTCACGTTAGTATCATTGTCATATCAACATCACTTAATGCCGTTAATGAAATATACTTTTTTTTACTAACGAAGTAAACTACTTGCTTTGTTTTGATAAAAAAACCACGTACTTTTAGCTAAAAAATAGAGAAACCATATGCCACTTTTTTATATATTTTTTTTCTCTTTCTTTTTTCTTTTTTACTTTTTAAAATTTTTAAACATTGTTTTTAGTTGTTATTTTTACTGGTAGAAATGTTGACATGGAGGATTGTGTGACGTAGTATACCATGTAGACTTTTTGACACTTGAAATTGAGTTAACATACTACATTACAATATTTCTAAAAATTTTGGTACTAATATATAACAATTAAAGTTTTGGTATCAAATTATAATAAAATGATAAGTTCTTATAGCATTTGTACAATTAACCCCAAAGCTTATGTTTCTCATCTTGAATCCTAGCCACCAATTTTCTCTCCCTTCTCCGGAGTCACCATCTTCTCAGCACCCTTTGTTTTCGGTTAATGATATATATATGATATCAAAATTTATCACTTTATTACAAATTGATACTAAAATTTAAAAAAAATTGCAATTTTGTATCTAAAATCAAATTTTTTTGTCAGAATGTCAAATTAGTAATGTCACATCATATGAATTTCTATGTCAGCTTTTTTTTCTCACAAAAAATATATGAAAAAACGATGCTATTAGTGATTTGAAGTTTGATTTATAAATTTTTTTATCTTTAAATATTATTAAACAATATTATTTTTCATATATTTTTTATAGCAAAAAAATTTATATAAAAATTTATATGACGCAGCATTACCGATTTGAAATTTCAGCACCGAAAATTGATTTTGATTCTAATTTATAATAATAATATAATTAAAAATTTTGATTCTAATCTATAATAATTAAAAATTTTGATTGCAATGTTACAAACTTGTACCATTCATATAATTAACCCCTCTTTTTCTCATCTCCACAGCCGCACTTCGTTTCACATCTAATTCTTCTGCCGCTGCCTTCTTCTCCACACCTTCTTATCATCTCCACAGCCGCACGTCGTTTCTTATCTCATTCTTTTGCCGCCGCCCATCGGTCTGCCTGTGTTCTCTTCAACCCTCGCAGGATCTTTCTCAGGTATTAACCTCTAGGCTCTCTCCTCTCTTCTCTGTCTATTGTGCTAATTTGTTTGATTTTCGCTTTCAATTTTTTTACCTGAAGCAATCTAGTAATTTTCTTTGGTTCTTGATTTTGAGATTCTTTGGCATTTCCTTTCTTTTTATATCTGTGATTGTAGTATCCCTTCTTGCTTAATTACAGTCTCTTTTCATTTATTGAATGGTACCTTAAATATTGAAAATGAAAATGCAAATAGACAGATACTCATCTTCATCACGTTTATATTTTTGGTATTGGATATAGGTTTTACGTTATTTCCTTTATGATTTGAGATTTGTTCTATAGTTCGATGTTCTTATTGCGTCTTCTTTTTTGATTTTGGATGCTCTTAGTCTTTGGTGTGGGTATGTGCAACTTGTTTTCAATTTGTTTCCTTAAATTTTCTCTTTCTCTGCACTGATTGAGTCTTTGGGGCTTGGGGTTGGGATTTTTTTTTTCCTTTGGCAGATCGGCAACCACACCAAGCACGGGCTTCAATTTACTGTTCATTTGCTTCAGGGCCATTGCTAATGGCGGCTCTTTGGAACCTCCTTCCTCCAGTTAAGTCGGCTACTACGACCTATTATGATCATTCAAATGACCCATGGTTTAAACAACGATTTAGCTCAGCTGAGGCTGAGGATGCTGCTGCTATTAGCCACAAACCTGTGCCGCCTTACTTGGATCGAAAGGGTTTTGTTCCCAGGAGAGTGGAGGATTTTGGGGATGGGGGCGCATTTCCCGAGATTCATATTGCGCAATATCCTCTTGGTATGGGTCGGGATAAATCTGCAAAACCTGGGTCAAAGACCCTTGCCTTGACTGTTGATGCCCATGGCAATGTGGCATATGATGCGATTGTGAAACAGAATGAAAATGCAAAGAAAACTGTTTATTCACAGCATAAAGATATCATTCCAAAGATATTGAAGAATGATGAGGAGGGTGATAATGATGAGGATGAGGAGCTACAAAAAGAGATTGAGGAGACAACACAGGAAACTAAAGCTGCACTTGAAAAGATTGTGAATGTGAGATTGAGTGCTGCACAACCAAAGAATGTGCCCAAACAGTCTTCTGATTCAAAATATATCAAGTACAAGCCATCACAGCAATCAGCAGCTTTCAATTCAGGGGCGAAAGAAAGGATAATCAGAATGGTAGAGATGCCAGTGGACCCACTTGAGCCGCCAAAGTTCAAACATAAGAGGGTTCCAAACGCATCTGGATCTCCCCCTGTGCCAGTCATGCACTCCCCACCTAGACCTGTGACTGTGAAAGATCAGCAGGATTGGAAAATTCCACCTTGTATCTCAAATTGGAAGAACCCTAAAGGCTATACAATTCCTCTTGACAAGCGTCTGGCAGCTGATGGAAGAGGTCTTCAGGATGTTCAGATTAATGATAATTTTGCAAAACTCTCTGAGGCTCTATATGTTGCAGAGCAGAAAGCTAGAGAAGCTGTTGCAATGAGATCAAAGGTTCAAAAGGAGATGATGATGAAGGAGAAGGAAAGGAAGGAGCATGAGCTTCGAGCATTAGCTCAAAAAGCACGTTCTGAAAGAACTGGTGCAGCACCACCAGTATATGCTCCAATTCCATCTGATAAGAGCACAATGGATGATGGTGATATAATGGGGGATTATGAACGTGTGAGAGAAAGGGATAAGGATGCCCCCAAAGAAACAAGAGAGGAAAGGGAGGAGCGGTTGCAACGGGAGAAAATTCGCGAGGAGCGACGTCGAGAGAGGGAAAGGGAAAGAAGATTGGAGGCAAAAGATGCTGCAATGGGTAAGAAGAGCAAGCTCACAAGAGATAGAGATCGTGACATCAGTGAGAAGGTTGCTCTTGGTATGGCTTCTACTGGAGCAGGCAGAGGAGGAGAAGTTATGTATGACCAGAGGTTGTTCAACCAAGAGAAAGGGATGGATTCTGGATTTGCGACTGATGACCAATATAACCTGTATGACGAGGGCTTGTTTACAGCTCAGCCTACACTTTCAACACTCTATAGGCCTAGGAAAGATGTTGATGCTGATATGTATGGAGGTGCTGATGAGCAGTTGGATAAGATTATGAAGACAGATAGGTTTAAACCTGACAAGGCTTTTGCTGGTACTTCCGAGAAGACGGGTCCAAGGGCCAGGCCAGTTGAGTTTGAAAATGATGCAGAAGAAGCTGATCCATTTGGTCTAGATCAGTTCTTGACAGCAGTGAAGGGGAGCGGCAAGAAAGCCTTGGAAAAAGTTGGTTCTGGTGGAACAATGAGAGCTAGTGCTGGATCTTCAACACGAGATGGATATGAAGGAAGCTCTGGTAGAAATCGTGTTGATTATGAGAGGGGTGCTAGGTAACCTCTTATCTGGTTTTTGTTTCTTTTTCCCCTTGATATTTTATCTATGTGCATTCTTATCTTAATATAGAACCAGAAACTTTTTGGATGTGAAAATCTTTAACTCTGACTAATTTCTGAAGATAAACATATTTGTAATTTTTTCTGGAATTTTTTAAAATGGTTAATAATCCCAATTTCATATATGCATCCTTCTAGACATGTGGAGGCCTTATAAAGGTGTGTCAGACAACTGTATCTCTTCATGCATTAAACTTCAAAGCAAGGTTTTTACTAGTCTTAAACTCCTAATTGCTTGTGTATCCTTAGTTTTTTTCTTATTTGTTGGGACCATTGTTAAGGATCGAACATAATTTCCCCCTACCCATCTAAATGCTTTTAGTCCGAGCTATATTAAGCATATTACTGAAAAAAACTTTGGGATGAATAGATATTAAATTCTGATTATGTAGCAGGCTAGCAGCTGGTAAGTTGAACCATGTTTTTGTTTAATGTTAAATTGCGATCTGCATGCATCATCTCATTTCTAGATATTTGGATCACCAGTAGTTTTTAATTGCCAAGGCGTCGAATTCATGCATTATTGTCAATTTTATTAGAAATTCCATGCGACAAATGACATTATATTGACATATCTTATGGTTTTGTGAAATATCAATATGATGAAATAGCAGATAACAGATCGAAGATTTGGCTGGATGCACTTAGCAATTTATGGACCTGAGTGGGCCCAGAAGAAAAGAGTCAGAAAAACCACTTTGAACAGTAGCAGAAGTTTAACCGAAAGTATTCTATCTGACAAAGCTTAAAATGGTTTTCTGGTTTCACATCTACTACCAATAGATGTTGCAGCATTCATCCTCGTCGGCATCAGACCATAGAAACCAGCTCCACTGAATGCCTAGATAATTTCCTGTTATGTGGTATAAATTTGACTTTTGTTAATATTGTTGGGCCTTCTAAAATTGCAATATGTTTTCTTATATTTTCCAGGTTCATCTTTTATTTAGTATTTCCTTGGCTGCTTAATTTTGTTGATAATATTGAGTCAAAGTCCTGGTGTATCAAGATGATGGTTTGTAATTGTAAGCATCTTAACTGATATTGTATTTATAGTGGATACTTTTAGCTTATATTCATTTTCTGTCTACTTCTCTTGCTAATCACTGGTTGCTTCTCACGCTGATTGTGCCTTGTTAGTGCACTACAGATATCTAAACTTATTTTTCTTTTTTATGCATTACACTATCTGTTTATCAAATATTTTTCTATATTTATTTTTGCTCTCATTGGTATTAAGTTGGTTGCATTCCAAACTTCGTGTACATTATCTAACTTGTAAGTTCTCAAAAGTGATTGGTATGCTTCTTGTTGTCAGACCAAACCAGTCGCATTGGGTTCAAGTGGATTAAGAGGGAACTGGCAGGTTACTTGTGAGCATGTTTCTTGATTGAGTAATCTGGGCAGTTTGATTATGAATCGGTAAAGCTGGTAAGAGAATTACCAAGTGTGCAGGGGTTGTCGGACTGTAAAATTTTCGTTCCCTTTCAGGCCTCCATTCAGAAAATAAAAAAAATTCCTTCCGTTGTTGGTCATAGTAATCTGATTTATCCCAAGTTTGTTTGCGGTTGAACTTCTAATTCTTTGGTCTCTCCCTTCTCTTGTTAGTGGTTAGATGGTTTGAGTTTGTTTTGAAGATGATTATCTCCAACATGAATTTATGAAACTGTGTTAATTAATAATTTCTGGGAAAAAACCTTGCTGCTTAGATCCCTTATTGATTAAGAACATTGTTGAAGACGTGTCATTATAGTCTAATATGTACTCACATTTGGAGCACTTGCAGTTTTCTTCAACGACCATCGGATTGGTGTAAATTAGATATAATATTCAATCCAATATATAATTTACGGATTGAATATTTTTTCATTTAATCCATCCATGAATATACAAAAATCAATCCAATTCAATTTAATATATAATTACGGGTTGAATTGAATCGGTTTGTAGTTTAATTCTATATATTTTTTTACAGTTTTTTAATAATAATATTAATGATTCATAAACATATATCTATAATATCCCACAAAATTTTAGTTCATGATATAAAATATTTAATATCAAGTTATATTATAAAAATTACAATAAATTTTTTTATAAAAGAAATACAACAAAAATTTATATCAAATTACTTCATTGAATATCAATAGCACAAAAAATTTAACATAAATAAGATTGCAATAGTAAAATCTATAATAAAAATAATTACAGAAAATTCTGATTTTTTTAAGTTGAATTAAACAAAAAAAAAAAGTAAAAATGTCATTTAGTGTGACCGTGTCATGAAGATAAAAGGAAAGTGTGGGTGTAGGCGGTTGTGTAAGAAAATTGGGGCTGCAATTAGACATTAAGATTTATAGGAGGGAATATAAGTTTTATATATTTAATATTTTTCAAATAATATTAAATATATTATAATTTTAATATATAAAACTATAAATATTTACTGTTTATAAATTTTACAATAATAATTTATATTTCACAATTTTTTAAATTGTTGTAGTGATTATATTAAAAATTCAGAAATTTTATTTTAATTATATTAATTACATTTTTATAATGATTATATAGAATATAAGAATTATACATTTATAAATAATTTATTAATTATACAATATATTTTTATATAAATAAATATAAATTCACTTTACTTTTTTTAATAAGATAATAATAAAGGTAAAAATATATATGATAGATTAGAATTTAGAAAAAGTTATGATTTCAAATTTGCATAATAAATATAAGAAATTAGTATATATGGATTGTGTGGATTTAAATATAAAAAATTCATTCAAATTCATAAAATGCGGTTTAAAAAAAATACAAATCAACACAATGCACTATATTTTTTAAACTATGGTTTGATTGTGATTTGATTTGAATTGCTTCGGTTTGGGCTATTTGTAAACATGCCTAACCTCCTTAATCTTCCGTATTGGGTGATTTCTAATTGGCGTTTTGCCAACAGAATGCCGGTTAAAGGCATCCTTCCCAATTAACTTGTGCCTTGCACCTTCAAAATGTGTGTTCTTGTAGCACAAAACAAAGACCAGTGCCTGGGTATAAATATTGATGAAAAATTGTTATTTACCTCGTGTAGTTTAACAAAATATATTAATATCTTCTGATATTTAAAAATTATACGATTTGATATCTGTAGTTTGATATAATATATTAGTACCTCCTGAGATTTAAAAATTATGCTATTTACTTCATGTAGTTTGACGTAATGGTAAAATAAATTTCTAGGGAATAATAGTACAATATATCAAAACTTCAGAGGTAAATAGTATAATTTTTAAACATTGAAGAGTATCATTGTATTATGTTAAACTATGTGAGACAAATTGCATAATTTTCAAATATTATAAAAATAATAATATATTATATCAAATTACATTACAAATAGTAATTTTTCCAAATATTTATCTTATTCACTGTCACTTTGCCGGTTGTTTAATTGAAAAAGTACGAATCCTATAAAGTCAAGGGGTTCTAGATTTGCCCGTTTAAGATTTACTGCCTCAATTGATACCTTAAGCACTCTAATGGGGGATGCAACGTTACACTCATTAGACAGGGTGCATATGCTACACAAATCAAACCAAATCTTACATTATTGTTTTTTTTTTTTTTTTTTAATATACTAAATGTTCTATTCGCATATGGATAAGCTAAATAATGCTTCATCTGTTATGAATATTTGTACCCATCAATAAATGCCCATAATTCCTACACTTATATTTTCATAACCTCTCATCTCATTATTTTCAATCTTTATTGTGTAGTTAATTTGTGATTTGAATTTCACAATTAAATTATATAACTCCTCTCATTTATAAGCCTATAGATAGATGTTTTGTGAATGAACAAATTAGACAAAAAATATTCTCTCTAATCTCTTTTCTATTCTCTTCTCTTATTTTCTTATTATTTTTCATAGTTTATTTTCTTTAAATTTATAACACGTAATCAACACGAATTCTTTCTATAAAGTAATAAGATAAGTTTTATCTATAATTTTTTCTATTACGATTGATAATGGTGAATAAGTTTGATAAATTATTGCATGTAAAAATAATTTTTTGTTTATTTTCAAATTCTATTGTGTTTTATGTCTATGAACATAATAAAATTATATATATATGATCATGATAAAGTTTTATATGTTATAAACTTTTCTATTTTTATTTGTATGTTTATGTCTCATATTTATCTTCATCTTCTATTATGTTGTATATATGATCATGATGAATTTAGCTTCTGTTTTGTATTTATACATTTTATATGTTTTATGTTATGTTTTATATCATATCTTATGTTATTCATATATTAATATTTATGTATATTGCTTCAATTTTAGATCATATACTTATATGTTGTCATATATTTTATGTCATTTTTATTAGTTAACATGATAATGAAACATTTGACATTATTTTAATATTTAAAAATTTCTCAATAGTCCTATTATATTAGTATTTGTTGTGTTGGGACTATTATTATTTACATTCATTTTTTTTAACTTTTAATGTCGAATGGTTTTAGTGATGGTCAAAAATATGATTTTTATTAATTGATATGATTATTATGTACTACTTAAATATGCTTGGAAGAAACAATTTTATTGGAAAAATAATCTAATATTAATAATTTGATATTTGATAATAATTTGATATTTCTCTCTTTATAAAAAAATTAATAATAATATTAATATATTTGTAAATGTGCCTTAAATATATTTAATTAGACCTAATAAATTGTAATGAAATGACCTTTGGTATTTATAATTAATTGAAATTAAAATATTAAATGAGAATTATTAAGTGATTTTTATTAATTGATATGCATATATTACAATATATACATATTATGTTATAATTATGATTATTTAATATATATGTATGTATTCATTTATTTATTTAATATTTGATTATTTGTTTTGTCATAATATTAATTACAAAGCTTGCAAGAGTTTATAATTTATGATATTAGTAAAAATAAATTATATTTGTCATGAAATTTGGATACTAAAGTTTATCTATATGTAAATGGTCTTGGTAATACTAATAAAGAAGGAATTTAAGAATTTAATCAAGATAAGGCTAATGTCTAGATTTTCCTTCATCATCATCTTAATGAGGAATTAAAATATGTTGTCTCATAGTGAAATACCCTCTTGTTTATTGGAACAATTTGAATATTTTTAAATTGGATATATACTTGAAGTACAACCAAAATATTTGAAATAATTTAAATATTTTGTTGATTGAATATGTACTTTCGAATATGTACCGAAAGTACATCAAAATTTAGTTGATTTATATCAAAATTCCCTGAAGGAGAAAATAAAATATGAATTAAAAACAAAAATTGTACATACCAAGATAATGATTTGTTTTTGATTAATTGGGCAATACACACTTAGATATTGTGCATTTTTTTAAAATAATATATTGAGAAGATTGATTCGTGAAAATGTTAAAAAAAATAAAGCATCCATATGATAAAAGAAAGTTTATGATAAAATTTTTATTTATTTGTACTTAAATACAATATTTTAATTTATTTGATTATATAATTTCAAAATTATTATCTTTTTAAATTTGTGTCATCAAGTAATATATTATATTATTTTTATAATTACATATTGCAATTTTTTTTTTTTTAAGAATATGGATTTTTCACACTCATTGAAAAATTTCAATAACAATAAGGAAGATATATGCTTAGCAGATAATGCAACGACACATGCTATATTGAGAAATAGAAAATATTTTTCTAATTTAACTATGATGGAAGCAAATGCTAGTACAATATCAGGTTTTGCAAACTTCATAGAATGCTCTAGAAGAGCTCATATCCCTTTAAGTAATGGAATAAAAATCATGATTAATAATGCTTTATTATTAACTAAATCAAAGAGGAATTTGCTAAGTTTTAAAGATATACGTTATAATGGGTACCATATTGAGACTTGTAATTATAATGATGTGGAAATTCTTTATATTACATCAATAGTCTTAAATGAAAAATGAATTTTGGAAAGATTACCAGCGTTATCTTTTGGTTTGTACTACACTAGAATTAGTGCAATTGAAGCACATGTAGTAATAAACCAGAAGTTCATTGATAAAAATATTTTTACTATTTGGCATGACTAGTTGGGTCATCTCAGATCAATTATGATGCGTAGAATAATTTAGAATTCAAATGAGCATCCTTTAAAGAGCTAGAAGATTCTTCAATTCAATAAATTCTCATGTGATGCTTATTTTCAAGGCAAATTGATTATTCGACCTTTATTAGCAAAAGTCAGATTAGAATCTCCTGCATTTATAGAAATAATTCAAGGTGATATATATGAGCTCATTAATCCACCATGTGGACCATTTAAATATTTTATGGTAATGATAGATGCATCTAAATGGATTATGGCACGTTTAGAATGACCAAGTGGCATGTTTAGATGATATATGATGTTTTGGAAATTGGTTATATGCCTTGAAATCAAGAGATTTAGGTCAGCATGTGAAAATTAAAATTTTTTTTGTTGGTGTCGGGCCTTTTTCGACCGGGAAAGGGGAGTCCCGGTCGGGACTTACGGGACTTTAGGCCTGTACAGCCCTGCGATGGGTTGGGCTAATGACACTAGCGCCGCAGTGGCACGCAGCAGCGTGCTGGAGTCCAAACTCACCTGTGTGTGAGTGTTAGTTACTGAATATGATGGTATGAATGTGTAAAGCATGTATTATATGTTATTCAATGGAGTACTTATGAATATAATGTTAATGAAACTTTGTCTAAGTGCTATACCATGAAGTGAGATGTATTGACATGTACTTGATGATAAATGGATCATGATATGACATGATATGGAAATGATGAAATGAATGTTATTATGTTGGAATGTGATAAGTTGCTATGCGAATACCATGAAAAAGTTATTATGATCATAAGGCTTATGCGATTAAAAAAGAAAAGACATAAATACCCTTACTCGTACTAGGACTGACTATAAGATAGATGTCATGCCATTGAGAGTGTTACAGTACTGTAAGATTATTTCATGTGTTTATTTTCGGGCAAGGTAGCTTCAGCTCCAAGAGCACACTTGACTCAGGTACATATATAAACAATTATGATTAGGTAGGTAGGGTGGCTTCATCTACGAGAATGCCCTTATTCACAACCCGTATATGGTAGTCTAGTATATAGTAACTGGGCAAATTATATGAATAATTAGGAAATAGGTAATTGTATTACTATTCTTATGAATACAGAAATGGCTTCTGCTCACTAGATAAAATATTGTTGATGTGGCACGAAACCTTTGGCATGATAATATGACGCGATTGATATATAAATTGTATGATGTGTGGCATGGTAACATGTTAATGATAAATATGAATTGGTTTATGATATGATGGAGTGATATGCATGATAGAATTTATATGATTATATATACCACTAAGCTTGGATAGCTTAGCATGTGGGTTTCCTGCACGTAGGTCTGGAGCCATAGGTAGAGTTGACATGAAGAAGTTGTGCCAGTCAAAGCAGTCGAATCCAAAGTCAGCTCACATTTATTCATTTATTTTCTTAGCATGCATTTGGGATAGAATTGGATTTTTTTTTGTTTTCAATTGTATTGCAGATTCTGGATGGTATGGATGTTTCATTTTGGGCATGTTTAGCCCTAGAACTCAAATTTATTATTTACGGATTTTCTTATTAAGCCTAAATACATGATAATTACTTATATGGTACATATTGTCATGGATAAACAAATGAATGAGATTATGAGATATAAAAATGCTAAAGGATAAAAAGTGAACTACAGCTAAAGATTCAGTATCATGTATGTAGTAGCACTCCCTCATATAGCGGGCTAGTATGCTATATGGGAGGGTATTATAGTGTTGCTCACCGACCTGACAGTTTTAATACATTTAGGACTCCTTCTATATAGTTGCCTTGTCTAAAACATTAAATCATGAACTTGCACTTTAAAGCAAGTCAACGCTCCCTTGGCAGCATATTTTAAATTTGATGCTAGTGCTTCACCAAGTACAGAAGAGGAAAAAGACTTGATGATTCGAGTTCCTTACTTGAGTGCAGTTGGGACTTTAATGTACACCATGGTTTGCACTATCTCGGATCTAGCACATGTTGTTAGTGTGGTAAGTAGCTTTATGGGAAATCCCAGGAAAGCTCACTGGGAAGCGGTCAAATGGATTATGTGATACTTGAGAGGTACGACTAACATTTGTCTAGTTTACGGTTCTACTATTGGTTACACGGATTCTGATTATGGTAAAGATCTCTTGAAAAGAAGATCATTGATATGCTACATATTTGCCCTCTTTGATTGTGCTATTATTAGGAAGGCAACATTATAGCCTACAGTTGCCTTGTCTACAATTGAAACTGAATATATGTCATTGACAAAAGGGGTATAGGAAGGTATTTGGTTGTTGGCTCATATTGATAGTTTGAGTTTGAATATAAAGAAGCCTGTCATTTATTATGATAGTCAAAGTGCATTGAGCTTGGCTAGAAATTCAGTTTATCATGAAAGATATAAGCATATTGATGTTAGGTTGAACTTCATCAGAGATATCATTGAGAATGATGTTTTCTCCATTGAGAAGGTAGCCATAGCTGATAATCCACTAGATCTATTGATGAAGTCGTTACTTACTAAAAAGTTCAAGCATAGTTTGGACTTGGTGAATGTTCATATAGCATAAGCCCTTTGGGGTATGAATGCTAGGGAGAAAGTCTTAATACTAATGGTTGTGGAGAATTCAAGTTAATATGGAGAATTGTTGATGCCTTGAATTCTTCCACGCACACGTGAAGAATGGTGGTGTACGTGAAGAATTGATATTGGCTTGAGGTTGCATGGATGTGTAGATCTTTACACAGGTGCGTAGGCATGAGAGCTCAGGCATGAAGGTTTTAGTTAGTGCGGGCTTGTGGATGATTGCACTGGCACGTGGGATAAGTGACATAATATGCACGAGCGTGTCAATCGATAAAGGAATGCAAAGTTGCGATTCCTTTTCAACTTAAAGATGACACGAGCGTGTCACATTGACACGGGTATATCGCTCACCAACCTGACAGTTCTAATATGTTTAGGATTCTTTCTTCATATATTCTATTACTGTTAAATTCATAACACATGTATTAGACTTTTAGGATGAAAGTTGATTGTTTAGCATAGTTTAAGAGACATAAGTGTGGTGATCAACATCTCTTACCTCCATATCTATATATATTATATTTTTGCTGGAATCAAGGTTTTTTTTTTCTAATTATGCTGTGATGTTGTGTTGTGTTCTATATTTACATAAAATTATCACTCTTAATGATAAGATATTTAGAAATGGTAATACATAAGTCTTTTCATGATTTCGATTTTCAGAAATCCCACTTTTTATTACTTTCTTACAAAATCACTCTTTTCATCACTCACAACCCAAATTAAAACGAAAGCTTAAATGAAATGCAAGAAAGTCAACAAAGCTAACAAATCATTAAAACCTAAGCTTAAATGAAATGCATACCAAGAAAGCCAGCAAATGAAAAAATTGAAGAAAAAACTCAGAAACACGACGTAGTAAAGTATATGAAATACAACAATCATGTACTGAATATCACAAAAAAAAACGTATGCGAGAGATTGGGAATTTATAATTGTTCCAAGAAAGCAAGAAGCATGAGATTTTCATAAACCTCAGAAATATTGAGCATTAACAAACCTGTATTGGAGATATGTTCAGAATTTTTAGCTTGGAAAGACACCAAAGTCTTCAAAATCTTCTGAAACAAATATGTGACCTTGCCAATAATAATAAGCAAGTTCACTATCTTCCGGCGTGGATGACTGTTGAAGCTAACATTACAAGAAAGACGCATAACTAAAATGCATAGACCATCTCCAACCCATAATACCATTTTGGTGTAAGTTCTACACTAAAATGGCATATCTACAATAAATTTATTTCCAATACATAACACCACTTTTTATACCAAAAGGAATATTCTATATTTATACATTATTTTATATTCTTTTTTATTACTTTGATTCAATTTAACTAATTTACAAAATAAACCCTAATCTTTTTCTTTTTAATATATTCATCCAATGCTATTTATTTTTATTTATTAATATTAAAAAATAAAAATTAATTTTAATATCACATGTCATTTTGATTTAATAATTATTTAAATATTAAGTAAAGCACACTTTTTCTTAAACACGAAAAAAATTACATTAGATAATAATAACACAAGAGCATAATTGAAAAACAATTCTAATCATTTGAATTAGTATATTGCTCCCACAAATGCTCTATTAATGCATTACAAAGCGCAAAGTGAGCATATTTATCTTTAATTTATTTATGTCGAGCAAGAAATTGTTGAAATTGAGTATTTTCATCAAACGCCATTTCAACTAGAGGATCATATGCATTCATTGCTTCATTAATTGGTGCATTAAGATCATATTCATATTCAATTATCATATTATGCATGATAATGCATGCAATCATTATATCATGTAGTACTTCTTTTCTCCAAAAACTTATCGGTCTTGCGATAACTGCAAAGTGTGATTGTAAAACTCCAAACGCGCGCTCAACATCTTTTCTACAAGCCTTTTGTCTCATTGTAAAATACCTTTTCTTTGGACTGCGCGGTTCATGAATAATTTGCACAATGGTGGACCATTTTGGATATATACTATCAGCTAAATAATAGCCCATATTATATTCTTTCCCTTGAATAACATAATGAGCGGGAAGAGAAATAACTTGAGCAAGATTAGAAAACAAATGTGATGACTCCAATACATTAATGTCATTATTTATGCCCGGCATACCAAAATATGCATGCCATATCCATAGTCATAATCGGCTACAGCTTTAAGAATAATTATTGGTGATCTACTATGACCTGAATATTATTCGGCCCATGCTGTTGGGCGATTTTTCCACTTCTAATGCATATAATCTAGGTTGCTGAACATTCCTGGAAAACCACATTGCTTACCAACATAGAGTAGCCTAGCAATGTCATTAGCATTAGGTGATCGTAAATCTCTCTCTGCAAAAATTTCAACAATACCATGACAAAATCTCTTTAAGCTTTCAATCGCAGTCGACTCACCAATTTAAACGTATTCTGCCAGTAAACCATACACTAACATTCGAAACACTACTATTACTTTTTGTAAAATTGATAAACCAAGTCTACCCAATCCCTCGCTTCGTTATTGAAAGTAGTTATCATAATCTTTGACTACATTAATGATACGTAAGAATAAACTTTGGGACATGCGATATCATCAACGAAACATATCCTCATTGTATCGTGGATTATCAGAAAAATAATAATTAAATAAATTATGATCTACAGATTCACAATCACAATTGATCACAATATGACTTAGAATGGAGCCACTACAGATAATCCGGTTGCTTTGTTGATTGATGCAATATTCTATGATTGTATTGTTATTTTGAATTGCACAATATATCGCTTCTTCTTCAGTAGTAAGATCATTCATTACTGATATATCTTCATTGTCATATGAAGATGAAGATGAATATTCAAATTGCACATTTGATGTACCTCCAATATTGAAATTCATCTTTAAAGATTATCATTTGAGTAATTTAGAGAGTAGAATTACAAATATTTGATTTCTTATGAATTAATTTCATAATTGATGATGTTATTTATAGAAAAAAATTTGATAAGATGATAAGGTTGAAAATTTAATCAGATGGATGAGGTAATGATGAAATCTATTGGACGGTTAAGATGGTAACATCAATACTGATAAAGTTTAGATGAGGTGATAGTAATCTGACAGTTGAGATGATGATAAAATCAATCCAATAGTTGATATAAGGATGAAATCCATCAGACTTGTCGAAATGAGGATGAAATCTATCCAATGTCTATGATGAGGTTACAAATCATGATAAGGTTTAGATAAGGATGAAATCAATCCAACGGTTAAATTTTAGATAAGGATATAAATCTGACAGTTGAGATGATGATAAAATCAATCCAATGATTAATATAAGGATAAAATCCATCAGACGGTTGAAATGAGGATGAAATCCATCCAATAGCTGTGATGAAGTTAGAAATTATGATAAGGTTCAAATAAGGATGAAATCAATCCAACAGTTAAAGTTTAGATAAAGATGATATAAATTTGATGGTTAAGATGATGATAAAATCAATCTAATGGTTGATATGAGGATGAAATCCATCAGATGGTTGAAATGAGGATGAAATCTATCCAACGATTGTGATGAGTTCAGAAATCATGATAAGATACAGATAATGATGAAATCTATCCAATGACTGTGATGAGTTCAGAAATCATGATAAGATACAGATAATGATGAAATCTATCCAACGACTGTGATGAGTTCAGAAATTATAATAAGAATAACAATTGTTGACTAGATATCCATTACCTATATTTTATTTTACAAGGAAATGATAAATTTGATATTCACAAGCCCTATATATAGGGTGTACATTTCGTATTATTTGTCTAATTTATCTAAAGTATTTCCTTACTTTACATTAAATACTAAACTTTCAAAAAAAAAAAGAAAGAAAAATAAAAATGTCTATTTGATCTTTTGGATATAGTGTTGATAAAGATGTGCTCATGTCAAGTTTACAAGAATATTTCATAAGATCCTATTATGGGTGTACATCAATCTTCAAATTAATTTTGGTCACATGTTGAAGATACATATAACAACACAAGAAACGGGTGTTGGGAGTATCGCAATACAAGATCTATACAATATTGAATTCAAACTATAAAGAAAGTAGTTCGAAAATTGAATACGTGTATCAAATAAGTTGAAAACATGTATCCTAGTAGTGCCTTAGAGAAAGATATTGTGAGTATTTTACGCAATTTTTTTCTTTTTTTCTATATCTCTTGAAAATTAACACTTTATAATTTAAATTATGTGCATATCAAACAAGCTAAAATCTTATTCATGCAATATGATAGCTACCAAAAAAGTTTCAAGTTTGATCATATTTGGCATATAGTGAAGGATTTTGAAAGTAGAGATACAAAATTTTATAGAGGTTCGGGTGTTAACTAACCCTACTCCTTTTCCCATTCACAATTGAGTATTCACTAATCTAATACCTTAGATTACAAATGAAGTTTTAAGTAATTCACTCCCAACTAGGTATTTTCACAAGGCTAACACTCAACCCAAAATTCCCTTGTATTTTAATGGCTCACGCAACAATTAATTCCTTGTAATTTGGCTCACACACTACTCAATTACAAGATACACCCAAGTGTTTAAGGCTAACACTTGAACCCTTACAAAGAATTAATAAATAAAAGTTGAGAAAACAAATTGCAAGAGTTTTGGCACAATGAAAGTAGTTGGATATATTAAATGACTTTTTGGTAGGGTATTTATACCAATTACACACCAATTAACTATCACAAATAGTGTCATAACTCTCCCTAACATTCTTTTAAAAGTGCATATAATATTGTCTGAAAAACATGTATCCATTTTGGGATATAGGGCGTCCCGGTTGGGATAGTCCATGTGTCATCGACAAATTGGATGATAACTATAATGGCTAGTCCCTAGTCAAATTTCCTGGTCGAGAGAGACTTATAGCTTTGACTTTTGAAAATCACGTTGATCCCGGGTAGGATGATGGTCTGGTCAACTTGGCCGACTTGATTTTTGGTGATTACGTGGAATTCTCTAGTTGAGGCGCTTTCCAATGGTCATGTCTTTTCAAATATCCCAGTTGGGACTCTAGGTGTCTTGAGTGGGATGGCACTTGTCCATGTTGTGCCATTTTGTTATCCTGGGCGAGATTTACTATTAGAAATCAAGGGTCAATTGTCCCGGCTGTACTTGTTCTTCTCCCGGGCAGGATGATTATCTTTGGTGGGATATTCATGTCTCGGGCGGGACTTACACGTCTTCATCCTTTGAGTTGATTGTTTACATAACAAATGAATTCTAATTGTCTTGAAACTTAAAATACTATCAAAACAACACTAAAAGAGAACATTAGTAACATTTAATTTGATTATCAAGATCAAAATAGAGATCAATCATACTAAGATCAACAATCTCTCCTTTTTGATTTTGGTAACTAAACTAAGTAAAAATTATAAATTGAAATTACACAAATCAAATTCAAGTGTATAGAAACATGTATACTTTCATGACATTTGAAGTAAGTTTTCATGTTGAACAATTAAGTCAAACATAGTTGATAAAAGTCAACAATTTTAAACATGATACCAAAATAATTCAAGTTTTTGCTTAAGTTGTCATCATTTTTCTCCCCTTTTGTCAAAATAAAAAAGAATATAGGGCAAATTAATCACCAAAGAGAGAGAGAGAAAGAGAGCAAAAGGAGAATTGAAAATAAATCAACTTTAATAGAATTTAAAAAGAAATGTGGTACAAAGTAAATGTGTGATCATTAGCAAGCCACAAACTATAATTAGAAATTATAAAACAAAAATAAAGGCTTAAGCTTCTCTACCTATCTCCTCATCGTCCTCCCCCTTATTTGGTGCAATCTCCTCAAAAGAAGTGGGGTACACTTCCATTCCCATATGCCCTTGCATGCCTTGGATGTCCAAGTGGAGATGCCTCATCATGTCAAAGGTCTTCATTTGCAACTTATAAAGATCTTGTAATGTTGGAGTTAAGGAAAGATGAGGTTGACTTGGTGCATGTGGAGTTGGCTCCTCATGGACATTAGGGGCTCCTTCTACCATAGATATCCTTGCCCTCTTCTTAGATATCTATTGAGCAGCAACTTGAGCCCTATGTTCTCTATGAGCATAGGCAAACTCATCAACTCCTTTGGTTGCCTAAATAAAGGCTTTGCAATTGAGAAGATAAGTAATGTTGAGGAGATTGTCAAATTTGTAGAATGAGGATGTGAGAAGTGAAGTATGGTCTGGTGTCAATAGACCAAGATGCTTGGCAATGAGGGTGATTTGGGAGTGAAGAGAGATAGAGCCCTTGGTAGCATTGATGACAGATTGGGATTTTTCAAGGAGTAAGAGGGCCGTTTCAGGGGGTTTGTGATATATCATAGAGTAGAGGTAGAAGAGATCATCTTGGGTTACCTTTTTATTGCTCTCAGTTCTTACACATATTGTGAAGGTGATGATGCAACGGAGAAGGAAGTGAAGAGGAGACTTGATGTGTTTTGAGTTGAAAAATTTGTCAAGATGATTCTCCAAAGGAATCTCCCTCCAAAAGGCATAATAAAAAAGGTGCATCTCTTTCTCATTAAGCATCCCCACTGTCTTGAATTCGAAGACCACAACAAATTGATTCTTTGTCATCTCTTATTGCTCTCCAAACATTCAAAATCGAATTCCACAGTAGCATCAATGATTTCAAGTGTGCATAAAAACTTTAATGTGATTTGTTCATGCCCATCTTCATTAGGAAGAACAAAAAAGACTCATTGCATCTCTTCTAGGACTTTCATGATCTCCTCTCTTAAATGGAGTTCTACCATGTCATTAATGTCAAGAATTTTAGATGGCACACATTTGCATTGAGCGAGGCAATGGAGGCAAGTCTTCTCATCCTTGGAGAAGGTAGCAAAAATTTCATCATAAGAGGCAAAGTTGGATGGTTGGGCAATGCCTTTGCCTTTAGAGCCACAAGATTTAAAAGCAATAGATTTGGGGGCCATTGAGAATGAGAGAAGAAAGATGAAGAATGAAGTTTAAGTTGGGGATATTAGAGAGACTATTTTTTCATTAACGTATTTTGTATGTGATTATTAGATGCTGAATTCGTTAGTAATCACCATTTGATTATTAGATATTTATACTCGTGCATTCAAATTACTAATTTGGACTTGGATTATAACTCATACCAAGATTACTAATTTATCAATTATTAAGAATCATATATAAAATAGAGATAGTAAGTACTTTACAGTTATTTTGTTCGTCCTCTCAAATTACTAATTTGTCCATTATAAAAAATCATATATAAAATAGATTTAGTAAGTATTTTACGATCATTTTGCTTTTCTTCTATATTTCCAATCATCCATATATGATGAACGTGAATTTTAATAATTAGACTCATCATTATTAGATAAATAATAATAAAAATAATTTTGTCCAACAAATTAATTTTAATTACTTTTAATTATCATGTAATTTTTATAAAATTATTTTTCTTTCTTTTTAATATTTTTTATTTATTTTTTATATATAAAATATAGTTACCTAGTTATAATAGTATTGGACTTCTAATTAATAAATTATTATTTCACTAATAAATTAAATCGTTAAATGACAAAATTAACTAATACAATCATGTTTATTTTTTAGTGAATTTGCTTGTCCACCCCCCTATTTCTACTTTTATATATAACTAGTTTTTCATTAATATGTTTTGCACGTGATTATTAAATATTGGACTCGTCATTAATCACAATTTGATTTTTATGCAATTTTTTTTATTTTTTATTAATTTGTTTCATCTTATTATGATATTTTATTCATAGTAAATTATAGGAGCATTGTTTATCTCAAATTCTATCAAATTGTTAATTTATCTATTATTAAGAGTCATATATAAAATAAATGTAGTAAATACTTTACGGTTTTTATAATAATAAATTATGTATAATAAATTATGGTGATGAATTTATAAATTTTTTTATTAGAATTTGATTGTTTATCATTTTGAATTTAATTGCTCGTCATTATAAATTTGATTATTCATCGTTTTAAACTTGATTGTTTATTGCATGTTCATCACTTATAGGTTTAATGTTTATATTTTTATTGTACATCATTTTGAACTTGATTGTTCATCTTCTTGAATATGATTGTTCATTATTTTAAACTTGATTGTTCATTACATGTTCATTACTTATAACACATGTTTATTACTTATTAAGTTATTTAATTATTTTATTACTTGTTAGTATTTAAATTAATTAATTTAATAAATAATAAAATAAAATAATTTGATTAATGAATTGTCAATACTATTCAATAATAACTTAAATTATTAAATGACAAAATTAACTTAATTAACTAATATAATCAAGTTGGTGTGCTTGCACGTGATTATTAAATATCAGATTCGTCATTAATTATTATTCCAATAGGATTTTCTAATTAAACAACAAATGTTGATATGCCCAAACTCCATGCAATAATGACATTGCTTAGTCTTAAAGGATTCTTATCACTTCACTTGGGATCTTGGCCTCACAATTTTCTTATTTGAGGCATAAGATGAGGTGCAACAACAAACATAAGCATGTGTAGTGGATACTTTCCTAGGTGTATGGCTCTTATACAAGAAGACATTATTGGCCTTTTGAGGTTTCCCTATTGAGCCATGTGAGCCTTTGCTACTCTTTTTTTGAGTAGGGGCTTTTGTGTGTGATTTGTTCTTTGCCTTGGGGGCAATTATTTCAAGAGAAGAGGTTTGTGGTGTAGATGCCTTAACAAAAATAGTACTAGGTATGGATGAAGATGATGCACCATTGAAGCCTAAGTCATGGCTCACTAAGGGAGGTCTTTGGGATACAATGAGGGTATCCAAATTCTCCTTCCCCTTGTGAAATTTAGAGATAAAGAGTCTCAACTCCTCAACTTCATTTTCCAAAACATTGTTTTCTTTTAATAAAGCACTAGTTGAGGGTCTAGATGAAAATTCATCCAATGACTTCTTAAGAGAAGTATTGAAAGTTTTTAGTTCTTCCACAACCTTTTGAAGGTTGGATATATTATCCTTTAGTTTGGAGCAATTCTTTTTGTGAAAATCAACTTTCTTTTTATATCTCTCTAACTCTAGAGCTATGACCTCAATGAGATCATCATCATCATCACAAGCATTTAAAGCATAAGAGAAAGAAGTAGAAGTTACCTCATTGGAGTTGTCCTCTAAAGCCATGAAGCACAAGTTGGCTACGTCTTTTTGACTTCCTTAATCATCACTTGATAAAGGATCATCCCATGCAGCTTTGTGGCCTTTGTCCCTTCCATCCTTATAAGACTTGCCTTTATACTTCTTAAGCTTGGGGCACTCGAATTTGATGTGGCCTTTCCTCCTACATTCATAGCACTTCATGTCCTCCTTATTTTTGTTGAAGTTGGATGAGGAGCCTTTGAACCTTGAAGTTCTTTGCTTATAGTTGTTGATTGTCTCATACTTGTTGACTATGATCTTCTTCATCTTTCATGAGAGCATGCCTATCTCCTCATCCTCTTCTTCACTTACCTCATCATCACTAATGAGGTCCAAGTCTTGAAACTTGGAGGAGGTGGTGCTTGCCTTGAGTGCAAGAAGCTTTTTCTTCTCCTTTTCACCTCTAAGCTCATTTTCTCTTATAAGAGCCATCTCATGTGTTAGAAGCTTGCCAATGAGCACATCAGTAGGAATGGTGCTCAAAACCTCATTGGCTTCTTCTATACCTGCCACTCTTGAGCCATAGTCCTTCATAGGAAGACTTCTCAATATCTTGTTATTGACATCCTTAAGGCTTGTATGTCTTCCATATTTCTTCATGTTATTGATAATAGAGAGTAGGCTTTTTGTCATATCAATAATGGTTTCATTGGGCTTTATCTTGAAGAGCCCATATTCATTCATGAGAAGTTGAATCTTTCTTGAATGGACTTGCTTGGTGCCTTTATGGTAGTTCTCCAAGGTCCTCCACATGCTATATGTGATTGGACAATATTGGACTCTCCCACACTCTTCAAGAGAAAGAGAGCTTGCTAGATTGACCATGGCCTTATTGTTCTTGCCATTGGCTCCCTTGTGTGGTTCGGTCTACTCATCCTTTTGAAGAATTTATTCTTCTCCTTCAGCATTCTTCTTCGTTGGTGGTGTCAACTCTTTGCTAACACTATTCCAATATCAATGTGTTCACTATCCAAGTAAGCCTCCATCCTAAACTTCCAATAGGCGTAGTTTATCTCATTAAAGTGGGGCTTGAGGCTTTGGAATCCTTCTTGGGCCATTGTTGATTTTTACTAGAGTTGATGAAACTTGAATTGTAGACCTTGCTTTGATACCAATTGTTGCCCAAACAATCACCAAGAAAGGGGAAAGGGATGAACTGGTGGTAAAATAAAATTTTTTTCACACACAAACAAGAGAAAAGTTTAGAGAAGGTAGGGACACAAAATCATATAGAGGTTTGGGTGTTAACTAACCCTGCTTCTCTCCCCAATTGCAATTGGATATTCATTAATCTAATACCTTAGATTATAATAACTACCGCACTCTCAACTAGGTATTTTTATAAGGCTAACACTCAACATAAAATTCCCTTGTATTTTAATGGCTCACACAACAACAAATTCCTTATAATTTGGCTCACACACCACCCAATTACAAGATCACCAAATTGTTTAAGGCTAATACTTGAACCCTTACAAAGAATTAATGAAAAAAAGTTGAGAAAACAAATTGCAAAGAGTTTTGACATAATAAAAGTAGTTGGATATATTAAATGGATTTTTAGTAGGGTATTTATACTGATTACTCACCAATTAGCCGTTACAAATGGTACAATAACTCTCCCTAACATTCTCTTATAAGTTCATTTAATGTTGTCTTAAAAGCATGTATCCCGATCGGGATATAGGGCGTCCTGGTCGGGATAGTCCATGTGTCATCCGCAGATTGGATGATAGCTCTAACGGCTAGTCCCTAATCAAATTTTCCAATCAGGAGAGACTTGTCCTGGTGGGATATTCTTCTGAGAAAGTTGGCATGTAGCTTTGACTTTTAAAAATCGCACTGATCCCGATTGGGATAGGAGTCCCGAGTGGTATGATGGTTTGGTCAACTTGGCCGACTTAACTTCTAGTGATGATGTGGCATTCCCTGGTTGAGGCGCTTTCCAACGGTATGTCTTTTCAAATATCCCAATCAGACTCTAGGTGTTCCGGGCGAGATGGCACTTGTCCTGACCATGCCATTTTGTTATCTTGAGCAAGATTTGCAACTAGAACTCAAGGGTCAATTGTCTCGGCCGTATTTGTTCTTCTCTCGAGCGGAATGATTATTCCAGGCGGGATATTCATGTCTTGGGCGGGACTTACATGTCTTAATCCTTTGAGTTGATTGTTCACATAGCAAATGAATTCCAATTGTCTTGAAACTTAAGATATTATCAAAACAACACTAAAAGAAAATATTAGTAATATTTAATTTGATTGTCAATATCAAAATAAAGATCAATCACCCTAAGATCAACAATAATTTTCTATTAATTTAGATAATGATACTGGCTGTTCATCATTAGCATCACCAAATAGGATGAAAAAGACCAAATTTAAGAGAAAAAAAATGAACAAATTTTAGTTGTCATTAATAGTTTTAAAGAGAAAAATCAACCACTTTTAAAATGTTAAAAAAGACTAGCTCGGATAGGTAACAACAAATTGAAATCCAAAACAAAAATTTAGCACTAAAAGAACTTAGGAAAAATAATAAAATTTTGATGAAACATTTAAGTATTATCACTGATCCAAGAATGTGTGCAATGTTCGAAGTTGAACAATTATGAATTTTAGTAAAAAAGCTCAACAACATCAACAACTATAGCCAGCTTCTGCATCTAATGAATTTAACGATTATTTCAATAATATTTGTGGATCTGGAACCGATCTACCAAAATATTAAATTTTAGTTAATAAAATATGCAATTTCTTTGTTAATAAAATATGCACTTTTTTTTTGTTTTATGTTAGATATTTTAAATTTTAGTAGTTAGTTTAATTTTAATATTATTGTAATGCTAATGTGTCGATAATGAATATATTATGTTTTTAAATTATAATACATGTGTTTTTTAGTTATATTTTTTATTATATATTTAATTTTTTTTGTTGAATTATATTCAATTAAGTAAAAAAATTATAATTATAATATTTTTAATTGATAGAAATTAATTATTTATAGACCTAAATTTGGAAGAATTAAAATTAAAGTATAATTTAATTGGAAAAAAGAAAAAAATCAAAATAAAATTTTAGTAACACAAATAATATTAATTAAATACAAATTACAGTTTAAATATATATTAATATTAATTAAACATAAATCAATTAAATAAAATTAAGTTAAATGTTAATCGGCTAATGGGTATTAAAATTCCACCCAACTTTTTCCAGCAAAATCTTTTTTCCCTTCACATCTTCTTATATCTTCTTTCTCAACACATGCTCAAAAATGGAATCAATATAAAATGAGGTATCTTTCTGCAATTTGATTAATGGAAAAGCAAAAATGGTGTGGCTATAGTATCACGCCAAATTTGGCATGACACTATGCCAAACGCCATTTCTGGTGTCAATTTGCTGCTGGGTTAGAGTTGGGATTAATTGCACCATTTTTATCTTATCTGTCTTTTACGTCATTTTGTCGTTCAGTTGGAGATGCTCTTAGGGATTAAATGGAGTTAATTACTCCATTGAAAAAAAAAAAGTGGTGGAAACTGGTACTTACTGTTTATGGCCAACGAAAATGATTAAGCAAATACAAAATCCCTTCCATATGTTCCCTATTCTTCCACATATTCTCGTCAATTTTAAGAATAGGATCACGGTCCGCTTCTTCTAATAACAATATCTCGTCTAGCAACACAAATTGAAGAAATGAGAAACAATTATCAAATTAGAAGAAAATAAAACAAAACGAAGAAGAAAATGCAAAACGGAAATGAAAGGAACCTCAGGAAGGGGGGAGTCATTAAGCAAATCAAAAGCCATTCAGCGAAGCTAAGATGAGAGACTAGAAACGTCGTCAGAGAGAGGTGTGAAAGGATACTTGTCGTAATAAGCAGTGAGAAATTCCCTAGTTTCTTATATAGGTAAGAAAAAATATTCAGCTTTTATGTTTAAAATCTTTTGCCTTTAATTTGGGCTGTGAGTGAGAAAGACGGTGATTTTGTAAGAAAGCAAAAAAAAAAAAAAGCATTTTAAATTGAAAAAAACAAAAAATTAATGGGTAAACTATGAAACTTTTGCCATAAAAAAAAAAGAATTTTTTATTCTTAAAATCATATTTCAGCTTCCATGTCAACTTATGGCAGCACCGTCTAACATTTTTTTTTTCAATAGCAGAGGCGAAGTTAATCCAAAAACTAGATTGGGGGAGGGAGGACAACCGGTACCAAAAATATATTTAAAAGGTAATTTGAGAAAAATTAAAAAATACGGGCGCTGAGAATGGGTTAAGCCAAAAAAATTACAATTGTAATTTGTTAGTTTTGTGAATATATATATGTATGAACTTTTATGATTATATAAAAAATAATATTATATTTTTATTTTTTTAATTAAATGAACAAACTTTTAATATTTTATCAATTTAGACATTTCACTTAATTTGGTAGAAAAAAAAATTGATGAATTGTTTCAACTTTCTGATGAGAATTTTTTTGCTGACTAAGTAATTGACTTATTAATGCTTTATAAGTATTTTATTTACTCACAGGCAATATAATGTTAATATTTCAATAGTAATAACGTTAACTAAACAATTTATTTATCAGAAAGCCTAGACATATCAACAATTATTTCTACCAAATTTGACAAAATATCTAAATTGGTAAAATATCAAACGTTCGTTAATTTAATTGAAAAAATTGAAAATATATATTATTTTTGATACAATCCTAAAAGTTCAGGGTGTTTTTGGCAATTTAGCCTTTTGTAAAAGATAAAAGCTATATATTTCCTACTCTTGCCATATATCAGTTCCTTTATTATTGTGTTGCTGATCATCAAAATTAATTTTTGGATTACAACTAGAAGTGGTTTCTTTAATTGAATACTAGTGAGCAATAAGTATAATTTTATTGAACATGATGGCAGAAGAGCAGATCATTTAATGGAATGGGTGGAATATGTTTATATCAAGAGGGAGAAAATTCAATTACAGAAAAAAATTATTAGAAGTTTTAATGGACCGTGATATGGGTAGTCATTCACCTGTATTCTGTATAAATATGTGATAAAATTTAATCAATATTGATAGATGATAATAAAAAGATTCATACTCAATATCCACTTCAATTCTCACAAATAAGAATATTAATCAAACTATTTTATTATTATTATTATTAATGGATGGGAGCCGCACTCAAAACCTGCTTAATTCTTACAACAATCAAATATTTTCTTGCCATATCTCAACATTTTATTTCGAATAAGACATTCACGTGAGTGCACCATTTAGGGGTACGACGGAAGGATTTGATTGTACTCAATTCTACATTGGGAGCAAAAGTATCATTTGGTTCCAACCTTGGAGACTTAATTGCACTTTATTATTATTATTATACACGTCGATTCTTTAACACAATTCGACAAGTCACTAAGGAATATAACCCATGTACTTTTTCCCTTCCTTTACCAGCCTAGAGCGCATTTCTTTGAAGAAAAGCATTACCAAATCAACCCTGTTTTTCCTTTTCCATTTTCTTTTGGTCCCCTCTGATGCAAGTGCATCATGACCCAAATGGAGAAGCATAATACTCTGCCAAGAATATGCAAATGGAGAAGTTAGGCATCTTTTCATATACAGAGATAGGAATGGCATCCAAAGAGATAAACTGATATTTTTTTTTGTTCTTAAAAAACAAAAGAAGTTCCTGGCTGGAGCTATATATAGACATTTGCAAACATTTGAAATCAGTGCAGAAGAGATGAAGTTCCTGCTTCAGTTGCCATGTTGCTCATGTTTCTGTTTCATCCAGTCCAAAAGGGCAAACATAACGAGAAGAAGGAAGAAAAAGATGATTGACGAAGCAATTATGCACGCCGAGCTTTTCCTCCAGAAAGCATGATGGGAACCCTGGTGGTTTACTTGCCGCTCTTGACATATTTTCCTCTCATTTATTTATGGATGAATGTAGCATATCTTGTAACTCTCCTTCATTCAAATGGTCATGAATTACAGACTTATAGCTCTTTCTTTTGTTGATGATTCCTTCAGCTTTGTTGCCATAATATGTTAAGAAAACTACACTTCTCTCTTTGGTTAATTTTTGTGATAATTTGGGACCAAGTCCATTTCTCTTATTTGATGTTCAACTGAAACCAGACCAATTTGGGAAAGAAACCTGCAAGTGAATTCCAATAATTTTGCTTTAGGATGCATAGAAATTGAAATATGCCCAACGAAATTAAGAATACATAAATTAAGCATGTTTTATTTCATTTTATCAAAATTAAAATGCAAATATCAAATGCATCCCATGAATAACTTCTTTAGCAAAGTCCATCTTCTTTCTCTTTTTTTTCATTAATAATAATGTTTGCCCGCACCGGACATTACTCATCATTCTACTATGTCTATATGCCCCAATTTGTGCTTCAAAAGAATAAAACAAATAAATCCAACTCGTTTTCCCTTAGCTTGTATGCAGAAACTAGCTTACCAAAGCCTGAACTAAACTACCATTTGAATCACAAGAAATCAACAAATCCCAATGCAACCCCCATAAGTAATATCAGATAACTAAAGATATAATTTTCCCAATTTCAAAGAATGATCATTTAGTTCCCTAACCTTCCCCAACCTTTCAAAAGCTAAACTTGTAGAGCATTAAGGACAGCCCTTTTGATTAGTTACTTCTATTATACCCTCCTAACACCTAAGGACTTGAAGATATATCATGGTGCTCTTCCGCCAAAAAGATTCCTTTGACCTCCAAGAAGAGTTTATCATTCTTGGCGTCATGACTCAAACAGATAAAGCAGTGATCTAGAAAGAGATAAATACATTAAAATGTACCTTTGCAACCTAATATTGAGACACAGGCATGACAAATATTATCTGTAATTGACTTAGAACAACTTTATTAGTTTATTGGAAGGTCTCTACTCCTTTGGTAGTTTTGTCAAATGGAAACAGGATGACGGGCTAGTTAAACTAATCTCAGTAGGACCTTGCAAGGATTAATTTGCCAAAGGCCAACAATACCTGCAAGGATTCAAGCCAGCCGGGATGATACCATCAATGAGGCATCGTTCAGGGCAGTTCACTTGATGTGATAGTAAAAGCAAGAAGAATAATTTGGGGCAGGATTTTGCCCAAGGACATAGTACAATGGTATGAAAGAACCCTAATGGGAAAAAAACCTAAAATTTTTTATGCCTAGTTGAGTCAATAAACTAAAAAGATGAAAGTTTAACACTAGTTTACAAGCAAAGCATTATTCAGATTCAAAATTAAACTAAACTAAACCGATAACGAGGAATTCTTAGAACTCAAGCAAAATTAACGAATCAGCAGTAATAACAAAAATCAGTAGAAAAAAAAAAGGGACTATTTCCGTGAAGAATGGTTTACCAGGTTAGAAGAAAGAAAAGGGTAGCAGCGATTATAACAAGAAATCCAACATGGATTATCAATGAAGAGTCACTTGAAAAGAAGGCTAAGCCGAGCATAAAAGCAAGGCAAACACCCAGCATAAAAAATGCCGACTTTAGCGTATTCCAAGTAGGACCCTGAAAATTAAACAAGAAAAAATATCAAATTTTTCTCAAGTAAAAGATGAATAGCAAAGCACCTGATCACATAAATATGAACTGCAAAATCAGTACTAACATTAATACCAGGAGCTAGAGCTCCTAATAAGACTGCTTTCGCTGATGATATGTGTAATGGCATCTTGTCCTCCATTTGCCCTTTTTCTTCGTTCTTTTCTTCGCTGTGGCTTAGATTAGATCTGGAGGTTAAATTTCGAAGGAAGATGAAGTGACCGTCGTATTGGATAGCACTAATTGGGTTAAAGAGCCCAATGGGCCTATTACCATTCATCTCAATATCACGCACGTGAAATTCACAAATTATATTATGTATCTAGTTTCATATAACATTATGAACTCACCATCCTCATTGAAGAGAAGAGCTATGCATCTGATCCTTGGCAATCTCTGCACATGATGCTTATACTAGAAAAATCCTCCCGGTTCCTAGCTTATTACCAAGAATTTCATATTCTGATGTTATTGGTTATCAGCAGGAGGCATAATAACACTTTTAAATAATAGTTTATTTTCTCACTATAAATTAATATCAGTTTAAATTTGGGCTGAAGTTTTGGAGAAATATATTAGATTTAACATCTGATAATAGACCAGAAAAATTGAAATAAATGAAAAGCTTAGTTACAATCATTTTATAGTGGTATTTCATAATCAAACTGCATAATTTGTTTTAATAATTGTGAACTTGTTGACCATAATTTTATTTGTTATACTTGACGAAATATCTATCGCATATAGTCACCGGATTATGAACAGAAATTGAAAATTTTACTTGCAGCAAAAATAAAAAAGATCATAAATGTGAACAAAACATTATCTTCTCTGCCATAACTGAAGAATCTTCTGTCATCTTTGCCAAACATTATCTTCTATCATCTATTGCAACTGAACCATTCAAGAAAGAAAGATGCTTGTTAACAGATCAGCAGGGCATGATATGAATTTCAACAATTGTTGATTAGCATGACCAATACAGCAGAAATTTTAAAACGGATTTCTTTTTTGGCAAGCTCTTTTGAACTCATACTCGATTATACAATACATGTAGTTATGTACACATGTCATTCTTAACGGCATGTAGAACTTTCTCTAAATGAACATGTAAGGCCTACAATGAGCTGGATGAAGTTACGGTATGCAGCAATGGGGAACGCTCATCTTTGATTATTAACTTCCCATATATGTAGGACCTCTAAAAGATGGATCTTGTTGGAGTAGCCATTCTTTCTCCTTGAGATATTGCAAAAGTGGCTCTGGCTCATTCGCAGCACCACAACCATAGGGGCTTGGTCTTTGATAACCATGATACAGCTTCTCCCTCCTGCGTTCAACAGTGCCATTGCCATAAAGAGGAGGAAATCCCGAATGCAACTGTGGGCTTTCCTGGTAAATCAATGGATTCGCAACCAGTGGAACTCCCAATTGATCAAAAAGACCAGACCTGGACATGTCATGACTATAGAAGTTTCCAGTGTTCACAGCAGTATAGGAATGCTCTGGCCATAGATGATTGGAGTTTCTATCAAGGTTCTGATTTTCCCTGTACTGACGAAGCCATTCAGAAGAAGTCATCTGACGCATTGGAGGGCAACCATCCATGAAATTTGTAGTAACAAGGCCATAGTCAAGTGGCTGATGGGAACCTGTCCAATTTGAATAGCCACCCACTCCTGATGCATCAAAGACATTTATTCTGTTAGTGTTCTCTGAGCTACTGTAGTTGGTAGATTGAATGCCATTAAACCAAACAGCATCATCAGGCAGCAATGGAGCAGAAGGCACTGGAGCTGAATACGCAGGATGAGTGTCATGGGTGATAACAAATTCATGCCCAGAGCTAATGACAGAGTTCGCAGAATCATTTATGGATAGATCATTCAGTGATGTACATGCTATTTCTTCAATAGGCGGCATGCTGTTTTTATTCATCTCTCTTTTCCCTTTTACTCTATCATTGGTCAAACTTCCTCTATCAAGGACCCATGCATTCAATGAAGGTGGTCCACCCGAGATAAAGGTGTTGAAGGAGAAAGGTCCAGAAGATATAGAGGCTTCTGAATTTGTTTGTGCTGCCACATCCTTTACAGCATGCTCCTGCTGTTGGAATACTTTGTTTCGCCCGAAATTAGAGAGATCAGAATGAAATGATGAAGATTCACCCTGTGCCTGGTTCTGTGCTATCAGCAGTGAAGTTGCACGACGCAAGTGTTCATCAGCAGGTACTATGTGGTCCAGTGTATCTTCTTGAGTTGACTCATCATTAGCCCTCATAGCGCTATAAAGTGGAGCTGAATTGTATCTGGTGAGAGGCTTGAAGAGAATGACTTCTTCCTCCTCAATGACCACAGATTTGTTAATTGGTTTCTCTTCAGTCCTCTCAGAATCTTTAATCATTTTCTGAATATGCTGAGCAGACTCTTTCACTTCAATAAAAGTATTAGCACCCACAGCCTCTTCTTCTTTCCCAAACAATAATTTATTGGACTCTGCTACATAAAATTTTCTTCCAGATTGATCATAGCAGATCCACTTCTGATTTTTATTTGATCTGGCAGCAATCTTGATAGCAGCATTAATAATGCGCTCTGCACGGTACTCACTTCCACGTTCATAATTGTCTGTGTGTCCCCAATGGATTGAAAAATCTAATGACGAATGCAAACAAGCTAAAGGAGCAAAGCCCCTCAGCTCATAGTCTTCCCAGAGAGCCATGCTTACTGGCAGCTTGACTTCGTCCTTATTAGTATCAAACTGCTTTACAAGTTCAAGAAAAGCACAAAAAAAGTAGGACATCGCACTTTTACTTTTTTCATTCAGTTCATATGTTTCTACTTCATCAAAAATACTCACCAACCACTCTGAAAAGACAAGTAAAGAAGGTAAAAGGGGACAAGAATTCAGGAATTTTGACCTCAAACACCTATTAGTGAGGCGTCCCGTGAAAGTGAATGCAGCACTCAGTGCCTCTTGTGTCAACTCAAACTGCTGTGTATCATTCTTATTCTTCAAATCACTTCCTTCTGGGCTATGCATTAGATTCTCAATGACAAATATGAATATAGAGACAATTTGAAGAGTTCGGAAAGGGCCACTCCTAGCTGAGTCCACAAGCTGGTAGGATTCGATTGCAGCTTTTAATTTTTCATCATCTAGTGCCATCACCATGTCAAGCTCTTTCACAGTAGATGCAAAAGTAAGAGGGAAGTCCTCCCTACTGCCTCACATTAAGACATGGAAGAAATGTTAGAATTTGAGAAGAATCTTTACCGGAATATTTCTAAATGTAGAATATTCAATGTTACAAATACATCAGATGAAAGTCTCTAATCACATTATACATGGTTTATCTCAGTACAGAAAAAAGGTTGATAATCTAGCTGCACAAAGTTGACAGGAAACTGCTAAATGAGAGTTGAATGTTTTATTATTTGTCAAAAGGATTATGTTTTCAGATTCTTGTGTCCAAAAATCTTGCTCCAAGCAGACCTTGTTCCTACCATACCATAGTTCAATTCTGCAGTCATTTGGTTACCATTACAATTCTATGGGCAAAGCCAAGATCTTTTAAATTTTATAAAGTGCACAAACAGCAACCTTGATTGAATTTTCTACTCCTTTTCTTTTCTCTTTTTCTTTTGGTAATCACGTTTTCATCTTTCATTACAATCTTTACCATTATGGAAAGAAATAATAGACGTAAATTTACAGCAGGAAAAGATACATCTAAATTACAAATAAATAGAAATATAATTCCATCCTATCATGCCTTTGACCAGACAAACAAGCCTCATTCAATTTGAAGAAAATTGCTGATAGCATGATTTTGTTATGGCAACCAAGAAATATTTGAACTTTGAAAAGCATATCTTAGAGAATGCATACTCCAAACTCAAACTCAACCAGAAATGTGGCAACATATTTAAGAAGAAAGCTCCTTAAATCTTGTTAAAATCTTGGTCCATAAGAAAAGACATTTATATTTTCTTTGCTAAAATCCCAGTAAAGTTTCTGGTAACCCAAAGTTTGTTTCCTTGTTATGCAATTGACATGGGAAGACTTTTCAATACTCAAGAATTTTTACATTTTGCAAATGAATAGACCAGTATGCATTGGAACTATGGAGTTCAACAGCAAACATCTAATGCATCTATGATGAAATCAGAACAGCTACCTATATATTGTGGGGATACGACTGCTAATGTTGGTAAATTAGGAAAGATATGATTTTAAGAATAAAATCCTATAATCAAGAACAAATTTGTTATTTCCTTGATTATAAGGATTCCATATTTGATTATTTCCTTTATTGTTGATTATTTGATTATTTCCTTTATTGTAGAGACTCTAGAACCTTTCTTCCTCTATAAATATGTAACCTATTTTTCTGTTAAAATAAGAAAAAAAAGATTCAGATTTTTCTTCTTCTTCTTCCTATTGTTTTTTCTACATGGTATCAGAGCCCTAGGTTCGACCATAGATTACAAAGCCGCTATGGTTGGCTTTAGATCAACGTCTTCTGAAGGTAGTAGCACCATGACATCTTCAGAGGGAATAGAAAACTCAGCAACTGTTTCTCTGTCTGACAATTCCCTACAAATCACCATTCATAAGTTGAATGGCAAAAATTACCTTGAATGGTCCCAGTCCGTAAAGTTAGTAATAGACAGCAAAGGGAAATTAGGTTATTTGAATGGTGAAGTGAAACCGCCAGCCACGAATGATCCTAAATATAGGCAGTGAAGATCAGAAAACTCAATGGTGACAGCCTGGTTGATCAACTCTATGGAATCAGCCATCGACAAACCCTTCATGTTTCTTCCAACAGCATGTGATATGCGGGATGCTGTAAAAGAAACATATTCAAATTTGGATAATCATTCAAAACTGTATAAACTGAACACTACAATGTGGAAAATGCAGCAAGGAGATC
>CATIWF010144171.1:0-33569 GCA_949630135.1 Balakata baccata
GTACAAACACTTAAGAAATCTTTATTAAAACTTATACTAATTAGACCATTTTTTCATTGCTTTCAAATTTAAGATGATTATTGATAATCAATAATAATTGGGAAAATTTCATAACTTACCGAAATTTTAAGTCTTTTTTCATATTTATTTCCAGTTTTGTTTATTTTCATTTATATTGAAATTTATTTCATCCCTACCAATTAATATCTTCCCACCTCCTATCTGTTGGAAGAAACTCCTTCTCTATCTCTAGTTTCATTTTTTTTTCTTTTTATCTTTAGAGAGTCAGCAGCTTATAATTCAGATCTCAATTATTATTTGGTGGTTTATTTCGATCTTGGATTATATTCTTCTACTTGTGATATTTGGTTCATCAACGTCGATTGAGGAAATTTCCACGTTTACATCTCCAACTTCTATTATTAATTAATATTTCACTTCCAGACTTCTATTATCGCATAAATAATATATAGGGATATGGAGGTATTCTATGCACATTGTATTGCTATAGCCGATTTCATTGTTGTAGCCGATTGACTTAAGATGCAGATTATTGGGAGACTGGGTACCCTTGGAACTCTCAAGCTTGGTTGGAAAAATTATTGTAGCCGGTTCTATTTTGTTTTACATACTTTTGCTTCTTTGTTATTGATATATTTTTAATATTATTAAAAATATAATTTTGTTTTTTTTTTGGTTGAAAATCGCTAATATATCCTCAAGGTATACCCGAGGTCTTATGATAAAATTTTTAAAAGTATACCAAAGTATTCAAAAAACATACCCAAAGTATTCCAGAGAATTATTAATGAATTCCCAAGATATATCCAAAGTATCCCCAAGGTATATCAGATGTATTCTCATGAAAATTTCAAAGGTGTACTGAAGTATCCCCAGTGTATATCCAAAATATTTCCAAAAAATTCCTCCTAAAGAATTCATTGAGAATTCTCAAGGTATACTCAAAATATCCCCAATGTATGCCCAAAATATTTCTGACGTATTCATAAGGAATTCACAAGATATACTTAAGATATCTCCGATGTATACTCAAGATATTTCAAAAGGTATACTCAAGGTATTCCAAAAAATATACCAAACTTTTGTTTGATATTTTGTGATATTTTGAATTTTGATTGAATTCTATTATTTTTTTCTTCTTTAATAATTTAGTTGTTCTTGTTCTTTTGTTGGTTTTTAGTAAAAATTGAACTAAGATATCCCCCAAAGTATACCGAATGTATGTCGAAGATATATTGTTTGGGTATATTTTGGGGTAATTTTAAGATTTTTGTACTATCATAATTTTAGAAATTTATTTTTAATAAAATTAAAAAAAAAACTTTGATCACCAGTGAAAATATAAATAGGTACCCATTTTTTGGTTTTTTTGTAAAATTCCCATAGGATGTTGCACACATGGGAGGTTGGAGAAGAGCTGTGATTGTGTGTTGTGGAAGATTTCTTGTATATGAATATATATTAAACAATTTGAGAAAGATGAACTATGTATTGTGGCATAGTTCTTTTGAAAAATACATGCTAGTAATTTAATATGTAGATTGTGTTATTTTTGACTAATTGGAAGAGATAATGTGTAGGGTAAAAGGGTGAGTTGATATATATAGGGAAGTGAGGAAAGTGATAAACCATGGTTATATATGATTGGTTAAGGGATTTTCAAGGTATACCAAAGTATACTCAAAGTATCTTGAGGTATTCCCATAGAATTCCCAAAAGTATATCTAGGAAATTCTTCTTAGGGAATTCTTTAAGTATCCCTAAGGTTATCTTCAATGTATTTCCGAAATATTCCTATAAAATTTTCAAATGTTTACCTAAAATATTATTAGGAAATTTCTCTCTGTCTTTGAGAATTTCTAAGATATACCCAAAGTATCCCTAATGTATCTCCAATGTATTTTTATAAAAATCCCAAAATATACCAATATATTCCGAAAGATATATCAAACTGTTTCTGTTGAGAATTTGTGATGTTTTAAATTTTAATTGAATTCCATTCTTTTTCTTCTTCTTTAATTATCAATTTTTCTTGTTTTGGTTTTTTTTGTTCTTTATTGGTGAAAATTGAATCAAAATATGTCCAAAGTATACTAAAGGTATCTCAAAGATATACCGTCTGGACATATTTTGGAGTGATTTTAAAATTTAGGTACTATTGTAATTTTAGAAAGTTGATTTTAGTAAAATTGAAAAAAACTTTCAATACCGGTAAAAATTTAAAAAAGTACCTCTTTTTTGGTATTTTTGTAAAATTACCTTAATATTTTGGTTTGAGTTGGACTTAGAGTTAGGCTGACTGGCTGAGAAAAAAATTGAAAACCTAAAAAAAAAAAATTCATATCGAAATCAAACCATAAAAGAGGTTCAACCAAACCAATTATAAACGTTTTAAATCTTTTTATTTTTTATTTTCTGTATCAATTTCGATTTCAATTTAAATTTTTTTCAAAAAAATTAGTTTTTGGTAAATTAATCTCTCTATATATTTTTTTTCATATTAACTTTTTTTTTAAAAGAAGATTTTTTCTATAACTGCATTTTTCTTTTTCAGACATTTTCTAGAATTTATCTTATAATTGGTCGATGGGGTGATAGAATTTCCAAAAAATAAAATTTTTTCATATTATTTTTAGGTTTTTTTATTTTAACAATCAATCAGAAAATCAGTGGGAGCCTTTTTCGTAAACTCTCAGTAGAATTGGCTCTCTGGCTTTATGATGAATATTGGGTATTGTTTGGTTATTGAGGTGGAACTGTGGGCTGTTCTTAAAGGTTGATCAGGTTAATTTTATCTATGTCAACTAAATTTTACTGTTCTTGAAGTAAATTTTTTTTTTGGTCCTAAAAAACTCACTAAATTATGTTTTAGTTTCATCAAAATCACTCTCGCCAATTTTCTGGTGATACGTCAGCCGCCACGTTAGATTTCCTGTAATATGTCAGCTTCTATATCAGATTTCCGATTACCTATATCGAAAAATTGGCCGGAAGTGACTTTATTAAAATGAATATATAGTTGGCTATTTTTTGGAATGAAAAAAAAAATTGTTATTTTACTTTAATAAAAATAAAATTTAGTGATTATTGATGAAATTAACCTAGAGTTGATCTTAACAGATAGGAGGGTTTACACCAGCTAGTTGATTCCCAGCTGGTTATGCAGTGGCTACAAAATGGTAAACAGTATACTGGGAAGTTTGCAAACTTAGTTGATTATTGTGTTCAACTTCTCTCTCGTGAAGCATGTTTATAAGGAGGGAAATAGTGTGACTAATTAATTATCTAATGAAGCTTTGAAATTTCATAGAGATGTGGTGGAATTATCTAATTCTCCTAATGGAGTGCGGCAGCTTCTGGAAGATGATGTTACCAGAGATACCATGTCTTCATCCATAGGATCTCAACTGTTTGGATCAATCGAAAATTCAATTTCATGTGAACTACTCATTTTCAAATAATACCCACATTGTTTATAAAGATTATTTTTTACTTGAAAAATTTCTTATAATACAATTTAAAATAATTTTCATATTGAACCCACAAATGTTTGTATTTTTTAGTTTATATCGAGATCATTAAAATTTTCATTTATGCTAGTTCTTTAGTTATTTAATTTTTCTCTTGTGCTTGAAGTTGTCCCTTCCCTTATAACTAAATAAATATTGGAGAGTGCGTGGAAAATAAGTCTAAGCATTCTTATAATCTTATCAGGAACAGATGAATTGTTTTTTCTTTTTGTTTTTATAGAAAATCGAAGTTAAATCTTTTGAAAATGAGTTAAACATTATGCCATTAGATAGAGTGTTTATAAACCGCATAATAATCCAAACCAATCAACAATTAAAATTAAACTGTGGTTTTAAAAATATACTTCGTAATAGATTAAATTGGTTTATAATTTTTAAAATGCATTTTTATAAATTGAATTAAATTTTTTATATTTTAATGATCGACAATCTTTATATATATAAAGAGAAATTTACATATTACTGAAAGTGGAAAGTGTTTTTTAATTATACCGGCAAAATTCCGTATTTTCAATTCTATTTTTTGCATTTTTATTTTTACCAGTTTTTTATTTTTTTTAAATATTAGATTTTACTGTGTATTTAACATATTTTTCAAATGGTCATTTTTTACATTTTAAATATAGATTAATAATTTTATTAACTTGCATGATTACTATTAATCTTTATGCATTTATTTATTTTTAATTATTGCTTAATTAACTTAATTAGCAAAAAATATGTAAAATTGAATTTAATTAATTTAATTACCAAAGTAAACCTTAGACAAATCTTAATTACAAAAAAATATATAAACTTGTATTTAATTCATTTAATTAAGGTTGTTTACTTTGGTAAACCTTGGATAGATTTTTGGTAATTTTTAGTTGAGAAATTGACTTGATATTAGATAAATCTTGGATAAATATTTGGTAAATATTAGATAAATTTTAGGTAAACCTTACATAACTTCAATTTGCATAAATTTTCTTATAAATATTGGATAAATTTGGAATATAACTTGAATAAACCTTAAATAAATATTTAATAAACTTTTTGTGACTTCAATTTTTATTAATTTTATGGTAAATTTTGGATAAATCTCGGATAAATATCCGGCAAATCTTGGATAAATTTTGGGTATACCTTGTGTAACTTCAAATTTTATTAATTTTATGGTAAATTTTAAGTAAACATCATGTAAACCTTGGGATAAGTCTTGGATAAACCTTTTGTAACTTTAATTTTCATTAATTTTTTGGTAAATGTTGAGTAAATTTCGGGTAAATCTCAGGTAAATCTTATGTAAATCTTGGTAAATTTTAAATAAATATTATATAATTTTAATTTTCATTAATTTTTTTATAAATATTGAGTATAACTTGGGATAAGTATTAGGTAAATTTTTGATAAATCTTATATAATTTTAACTTTTATTAATTTTCTTGTAAACATTTGATATAATTTAAGTAAACATCGAGTAAATTTTTAATAAATTTTTTGTAAATTCAATTTTCATTAATTTTGTAGTAAATTTTTAGTTTTTTGATAAATCTTGATAAGTATTGAGTAAATCTTGTGTAATTTCAACTTTCATTAATTTTCTAGTAAATATTGGGTAAATCATTGATATAACTTGAATAAATTTAAGTAAATATTTGATAAAATTTTTGTAATTTCAATTTTCATTAATTTTACAATAAATTTTAAGTAAATTTCAGATAAACCGTGATTTCGAATATTTTTAAAAAAAAACTGTGTATGTTATATTTTCGAAAAAAAAAATTTGAAGAGCTGCATGTTTGTAAATATTTACCCTTTTTTTTCCATTTTTATAAAATTCTCATCATTAAAGGCCTATCGAATCCTAAATGCCACCAACTCTCTTTAAACTCTCTTCCACTCTTACATTTATGACATCTCGAATACTCTCTCTATTCCAATAAGATTAATTTAAGAAAACTTTTAATAGCTTTTATTACAAGTGAAAAGTGTTAAATGTGATTAAATTATCTCTCTATATATTTATATATTCAAAATTGGAAAAAAAAAAGTATAGAATTTTGCAACAATAATTAATCCGATAGAGTTAATATAAAGATAAAATAAGAAAAAAAAAATATTTCATTGGATACATAAAAGTGACAATTAATTAGAACTTTATTAATTTGAAAAGGAGATAATTAGTTTGGAATACTAATTTTATTGATAAAAAATAATATTACAGGCTGGACGTTGATATATTATTTTGCCCATGTAATAACAAGTTTTATTGTCCTTTTTCTCTTGTTAGATATTATTAATAAAACAAGTAATATAGTCTTTGGCCTTCTCAGTATAATTAAGCTAGATTTAATCCAATTTCAGACATAAAATGAGCAAAAGCTTAGGCCAATTTGTGGCATAAATGTCTAGAATTTTCTGAAGTGTACGATGACCATTGTGGAATAATGACAAAGAAGATGAGATACAGAAAAAGAAAAGAACGATCTTGGCAGTAGCATATATGCACACGAGAAATACTACTTATCCCAGCATTTTTTGTTACAATTTGTCCTACCTAATATACAATACTTGTACTTAATTTATTCATCAACTTATTTTATTCAACTTGTATTAAAAGTATCAGTATTTTATACTAATTGGGACAAATACAAAAAATATTGGAACAAGTAATATTTCTATATGTACACAAAGCACCATTTTCAACTTTTGCACACCAATTACAGGTATATAACCTTGGAAATAATCTTTCAATTCCCTAAAAGACATTAATTATTCTGTAGGAAATATAAAAGTCAAACTTAGAATTTCCGTAAATCCGCCCCAAATTTCCACATGTATTCCCAATAAAATCCATCAAATTGTGAAGGTAATTTTCATGTATTTTTATGGTGGGAACTTCTTTGTGCTGCCATCAGCTTGTGGTGAAGCCAATGATAGGAATGGATCATCGGAAGAAGAAGTTGACGTGAACAATGACTTTATAGATCCCCATGCAGAAGATCAGGAACTGAAAGGTCAGCTGCTGCGCAAGTACAGTGGCCGTTTGTGCAGTCTCAAGCAGGAATTCATGAAAAAGAAGAAGGGGAAATTACCAAAAGAAGCCAGCCAACAGTTGCTAGATTGGTGGACCAGACATTACAAATGCCCTTATCCTTCGGTATGCATTTTTTTTATACATATCCCACAACTTTGTTTATGCTATATATGCATTCTTGAAGATCAACTGACCGAATTATTTTCTTTCTATCTATAGCTATAGACATGTGGCAAAACTAATAAAACTGAAAATAGTCCCTTTGCCGTGAGCCTTAATTTATCTCTATCTGTAACATTTCATAAATTCATCTAGCTTGGAGGTATTAAGCCATGGTCACATATTTACAGGTTAGCATGGAGATAGCAAGTGGTAGTTTGTCATTTGCTTGGTCTATCATATGGAGTCTAAGCAAAGTCTTTTCCAAGAATGCAAGCTCATGGTTAAGACTTCTATCTATTGATGCTTTGTGATGGATAATAATGCTAATTGTGCTCGAATATTCTCTTACTTGTGGTGCCTTTTTATGAAATTCATCGATAAAACTTGTGCAAACAGGAGAATCAGAAGCAGGCTCTAGCAGAATCTACGGGTCAGGATCAGAAGCAAATAAACAACTGGTTCATAAATCAAAGAAAACGGCACTGAAACCGTCGGAGGATATGCAGTTTGTGGTGATGGATGCCACCCATCCTCATTATTACATGGACAATGTTCTTGCTAATCCTTTCCCAATGGATCTCTCTCCTGCATTTCTCTGAGATGACAAAATATATTTATATGTACTTGTGTGTGTGTGATGGGGGGTCTTAATTGTTAGAAATATGTAGTGTATTTCATATTACACTATCAGTTGACATGGATTCTGTGCTCGATGTGTCTGGAGGATATTAAGTGTAACAAACTGAAGATTAAGCCTGTGGTTCTCTTATTTAATATATAGTAATTTAAGCTTTGAAATGCTTTGAATTGAGTAGTTTTATAAATGAATTTAGTCATGCCATAATTCTTTGAAGAAGGGATTTATGGATATTTAAAAATGTTACCATTGGCTTAGAAACCCAATTAATATAAAAAATGTAGTTTCTGTAATCAATTTTATAGTTATGAAGAAGAAGAAATTGAAGGTTTGGTGAACTATTCTGACATGAATTTCTATCTTCCAATTAGAATACAGAAACAGCCAAAACAGACAATGGAATTCTAACAATACGATTCAAAGTTCCTGTAAGAACAATTTCCCCATAGCTGAACTCATCCCTGACGTTGGTCACACAAAATTGTATTTTCAGAAGTTGAGTTCTTTGTGGAGCTATTGTGAACCAAGTTGGAGAAAGGTTGACTCCAGTTCCATTAGGTAATATCACAGAGACCAAGTATGTCTCTGGCTTCCCGCCTACATTCTTCACACTCCTCTCTATTGTTAGTGATCCCTTTAATGCTGATATTGTCACTGAAGGAAGGTTCAGGTTGGGTGGATGAGTAAGAGATTCATTGCACCCTTCTCGAGTTGTAGCTTCTACGGTACTCGCGTTCACATTCGACAATGAGCACAGAAAACTTATGTAATCTTCAAATTCAGATGCAAAGATATGTTGGATTTACTAGACCAGCACCGAAATAGAAAGGAGTGGAGAGATAGAAGCTGTTAATATCTGATGCTTCAGCTAGTATCAATTCACCATAGTTATCATACTTGGTAGCAGTGGTAGATAGGGCTGATGCAATCATAGATGGAGTCCATGAAGGATTAAATTGCTTGATCAATGCTGCTACTCCCACTATATGCGGTGTTGCCATACTTGTACCGGACACTAGAACATAATCATATCCTATAATGATTTGCACAATTTGAAGTATTAGTTTAAACTGTCCAGTATTCTACTCCAGAACTATTGATTAATCTGGATTCCTGTAGATCATAATATAATTTAGATAGAAATGATATTTATATTTTTACCTCTTAGTATTGGATCCAAGGCACTTAGAAAGTGTTGTTAGAAAAAAATAAAGAGAGGGAAGGAAGAACGAAAGGAATGAATGAAAAACTTAAATCCTTAATTAATTAATAAACTTACAGCAACTTATATAGAAAAACTAATGATCAAATCACTAGAATTAAGGTCCTAGAATCAAGGAAAACCAAAATCAAATTACTAAAATAATAGGAGCAAATTATGTCATGATTACAACAAATCAAAATATAATCTCATTTAATTGGGAACTAAATAACATAAAATCTTCAACCCAACAAATTGATTATACTGAGGAGCACAGCACTATTACACTGAGAAGTAGCACAACATCACACTAAGAAACAGCACAGTGCTAGTAGCTTTATATGTTTTCCTTGAGTTGACAGATCCAAAACACATATCACTCCTCTTTGTTTTGGGAGCTGGAAACATAAAAACACTTCTTTTCAACACTCCTTATTTGGGAGCTTGAAACACAAAACTTAACTTTTGACTTCCTTGTCCTCTTCTCTTTGTGAACTTTCAATGGAACCATTGTAGAGTTAGCTAGAAGCACATTAATTTCATAATATGTCTCTAGACACACTGACCATATCTGAGATTCAGACTCCACAGATAGACATTCATCTTCATTAGCTTTCCAAAATTCTTGAACCATTGTAGGATAAGTTAGAAGCGCATGATTTTTGTAATTTTCTTCATCAATTTTCCAAAAGTCTATGACCTCCAAATAAGTCTCCAGGCATACTGCCCACATCTGAGATTTAGATTTCATGGATAGACAGGTTTTCATGAAGATGGCTTTGATACCAATTGTTAAAAAAAAATAAAGAGAAGGAAGGAAAAATAAAAGGAATTCTTAATTAATAAATAAACTTACAACAACTTATATAGAAAAACTAATAATCAAATCACTAGAATTAAGGTAGTGGAATCAAGAAAAACCAAAATCAAATTACTAAGATCATGGAAACAAATCATGACATGATCACAACAAATCAAAATATAATCCCACTTAATTGGGAACTAAATAATATAAAATCTTCAACACAACAAACTGGTTATACTGAGGAGCACAACAATATCACATTGAGAAGTAACACAGCATCACACTGAGGAGTAGCACATTACCAGTAGCTTTGCACATTTCCCTTAGGTTAACATATTCAAAACACATATTTCCAATAGAAAGCTCCAAGCTACCCATATTTGATGCCCTGGAGCAAGAATATCAGACTTAAGTACATCTGCAAGATTCCTATCAATGTCGACGAAATCAAGTCCCATGGAAGATAATATGCTAACAATAGGAGCTCTACCCCTAAAAAGTGCAACTCTACCCTCTCCTATAAATGCTCGTGCTCGAAATTGAATTGCGAATCCTTTATTATTTCTATCAGTGTGTTGCTCGTAATATCGCAATATAATTTGCATATGTAAGATAAAATTACCATTTCACGAGATTAATATTTTTTAGTAATGTGATACAAATTACATAATACATATGCATTATTAATTTTTGGAATCATAATGCCTGAAACTACAAAGGGAATGGGTTCTGCAATGAAATCCCTATAAATAGGATTTGAAACTAAAAAGGAAATTCATGAATCCTAATGTTCTTACAATGTCAATTATGGTAGTTATGGTGGATGTGCCATTATAGAAGCCATCAGAGAAGGTGTAGATAACAATGCTACCTCTCACAAGATTAGGTTCTAATGGTTCTGGATATTGGCATTCTTTAATATACATTAGAGTCCTTAGAAATGTTCCATTTGCCTTTACCACATCCTTGGCTAATACCAATTTATACTGAAATGCCCTTTCTCCAACATTTGGTCCTGAATTGGTAACACAGATTCATACCAAAATAAATACATAAAGATGCATAATTCAAACACCCTGCTAAAAATAATCAAGCTAATAAAGAAAATAGCATATGCCAATGGCTTAATCCATCATGAATCAGGCATATTCTTTAAAAAAGCATTACCTAATAAACCAACACATCCAATTGTTTGCCCATTACTAAAAAGTAGTGAAGCAAGATAGCTTATGTCTGTGCTACAGGCAGCTACACCCATAGCCTAAGGGCTATATGAGACAACAGTCGAAAGTCGTAGCCCCTGGTTTCCTGCAGCTTGCACTACCGAAATTCCAGCTCGTTGTGCAAATAATATGGCAATATCAAACACATTCAAGAAAGTGAGAGTATCTGTTAGCTGATGTGTTTAGGATTACTAAGCTAGAAGTCCATATGCCAAGTTCAGATGAGTTGAATCTATCATAATGAATCAGGCATATTCTTTAAAAAAATATTACCTAATAAATCGACACCTCCAACTCTTTGCCCATTGCTAAAAATTAGCGAAGTAGGATAGCTTCTATTTGTGCTGCAGGCAACTACACCTATAGCCTAAGGGCTATATGAGACAACCGTTGAAAGTCGTAGCCCCTGGTTTCCTATAGCTTGCATTACTAAAAGTCTAGCTCATTGTGCAAATAATATGGCAATATCAAACACATTCAAGAATGTGAGAGTATCTGTCAGCTGATATGTTTAGGATTACTAAGCTGGAAGTCCATGTGCCAAGTTCAGATGAGTTGAATCTATCACAGAACTAGAGAGCTAGAGAGTTGGCACTAAACTAGAGAGCTAGAGAGTTGGCTCTAAGCTAGAGAGTTAATACTGTGCTAGAGAGTTAGCACTGAACTAAAGAATTGGCTGGCACTAGAAGTTATATTGTATCAATTTCCTTTTTTTTATTGTTTCTGAATAAGTCAAGTAGTTCCAAATGTTAGGAAATTAGTTTTTGATTTTGGCTTGATTATAAGGAGATTTTTTCTTTAATTGTGATCATGACAAATTTGTAGCTCCATGATTTTAGTGATTATGATTCCCTAATATATATATATATATATATATAAGATACATTTGAGAACTAATAGAGTTTATTTTTTTTGCTCTTCTCTATATGTGTTATACTGTTTTTTATCTCTCTTTCCTTTGTTCTTTCATTTCTTTCAAATTTTAACAGTGGTATCAGAGCACTTTTCTTAACTTGTTTAAATTCTATGGATTCTGAGACCAGTTTTACAGCAATTGCACCATAAGTTTTTTATGGAATCAACTATCAGATGTGGACAGTGCTTATGGAGACTTATCTTAAAGCATTGGACCTTTAAGAGGCAGTAGAAGAGGACTATGAAATTTTTGCACTTCCTGCAAATCCTAAAGTGGCATAATTGAAGACAAACAAGGAAAGAAGAACAAGGAAATCAAAGGCTAAGGCTTGCTTATTTGCAGTAGTCTCTCCCACTATTTTCACACGAATAATGGCCATAAAATCAGCTAAATAGATTTGGGACTATCTTAAAAGTGAATATACAGGAGATGAAAGAGTAAAGAGCATGCAAATGTTGAACTTGATCAAGGATTTTAGGTTATATAAGATGAAAGAGTCTGAAACTATCAAAGATTACTCAAAAAAAGTTGTTGGCATTGGCTAACAAGATTAGATTGTTGGGAGCTGAGTTTTCAAACTCAAAGATTGTTGAAAAAATCCTTGTTACAGTCCTTGAGAGATATGATGCTACTATTATAGCATTGGAAAATACTAAAGACTTGTCATAGCTCTCCTTGGCAGAACTCTTATACTCTTTGCAAGCTTAAGAGCAAAGGAGATTGATGAAACATGACACTGAGGTAGATGGAGTTTTGCTTGTGAAGCATCAAGGTGCTGCAAAGAGCAAGTGGAAAAACAAGAAGAAAGAAGGAGAAAACAACAGTAGCATCAGTGATGCACCAGCTGATGCCAAAAGGGAAAAAGGATGGCGAGAAGAAGTCATATCCACCTTGCCAGCATTGTAACAAGAAAGGTCATCCATCATTCAATTGCTGGAGAAGGCCATATGCAATATGCTCCAAGTGCAATCAAAAAGTACGTATGGCAAACATCTGCAGATCCAGGCAATAGCAGTAGGTAGAAAATGCTAAGGCTGCAGAACAAGAGAAGGAGGATCATCTATTTGTTGCAACTTGCTTTTCCACTTTGGAACCAAATGAATGTTGGCTAATTGATAAAGGTTGCACTAATCACATGACTCATAATAAAGAGTTGTTCAATGATCTATCAAAAGTAAGCTCATCAAAGGTAAGAGTTGGGAATGACAAATATATTGCTGCAAAAGGAAAAGGTACGGTTGCTATCACCACTTGTTTTGGTACAAAGTTTATTTCTAATGTGTTATTTATACCTGAGATAGATCAAAACTTGTTGAGTGTGGGTCAATTGATTGAAAACGATAATAAGGTGATATTTGAAGGCAGAACTTATCTAATTCAGGATGCTAATGGTAGTAATATGTTTAGAATTAAAATGAGTGGGAAAAGTTTTGCTCTAAATCCATTAGAGGAGGAGCAAATCACTTTTCAAGTTAGAGATGATCTCTTTGAATTGTAGCATAAAAGATTAGGTCGCTTCAACTATCAAGGGCTACTATAAATGAAGTCCAAGGAAGTTGTGATAGGACTGCTAGATATGATAGCTCAGACTCCATCATGTAGAGCATGTCTAACAGGAAAGCAAGTCAGAAAACCCTTTCCTAAAGCAGTCTGGAGAACAACTAAGAAGCTGCAGTTGATCCATATAGACATAGTTGGCCCTTAAAGAACTCCATCATTGAATGGCAGCCTCTACTTTGCCATTTTCATTGATGATTATACCAGGATGTGCTAGATTTACTTTCTAAAGCACAAGTCAGACGTTGCACAAATCTTATGGAAGTTTAAAGCCTTGGTGGAAAATGAAAGTGGGTCAAAGATTCAAGTGTTGAGGTCTGATAATAGGTAGTATCTATTTTAGCAAAAATCATGAATTCACCCCTAAACTTTTGTGGGGAAATCACCGTTTAAACCCTCATGCCAAATGCCCCTCGAACTTTAATTTTTGTAAATCAATAGGTCCAAAGTGTATGCAGCAATTTTTTCATTAATCATGCAACACTCTCTTTACTCTTGTAGTTCAGCAGAAAAACTGTATGAAATTTGTGCTGAAAAGTCTAATTGTAAACGAAGCACATCTCTGAATTTTTCCTTCATTGAGCAAACTCTGCAAAAATTTGATTAATGAGATTGTATAATCCAGAGCCAAAGAGAGGTAATTGTGACACTTACTAGTTATGAAATTAAACAATATTTCTTTTGAGTAAAAAAAATTCAATATTCATTTTTATCTAGTAAAATTAGCAACACTTGTATTCAATATTAATTGATTTTTTGTTCTTTATAATAAATTTCTTGTAAGAATATCACATTCACACAATTAGAATAACTTATGAGAAAATGGAAATTCGGTAAGAAAATTTTGCCTGCCATGCAAGTCAATATGTGTTTTGTTTTGTCCTTGCATAGACCCGTATTCCTCCTCTTCAAATGCAACGGTCATATAATACTTGCCTAATCATTGATCATCAACAAAAACCAATGATTGAATGTTATATTACATTAATCAGTCTACCACCTCATCCATTAACTGTTCCAATCACAAAATGATATATATACATATTGTATTCACTCCAACTAATAAGAATAAAACAACTAAATGTACACCATCATATAATTGGATTAGTCTATAGATGCATAATAGACTGAATCTATCTAAAATTTTCTCTAAAATCAATTGCATATTAGCTCCTAGACAGAAATTTTACAATAGTTTCAATAATTACAGCCTCAACTCAATGATGGGAAATATAAACTTTCTTACAAAGATCATGACACTTCTATGAAAATCTTCACAATCACAAAAATTATCAATATGATATATTTGATGTTCAAAAATATAAACTTCGTTTAAATTTTTGTATTTCTGTTTTTAATAAATCGATTTCTATTTGATTTGATAAATCTATAAAAGTAAAAACATTGATAAATGAACTAACAAAACCAAAAAAACTCATTTTTCTGAATATAATTCAATTACCTTTATTAATAGAAAATGAAAATTCTGATATTATAGAAGCCGGAGGAATATGGGTACATAGGTTTGAGATCATTTGCAACCAGCAAACCTTTTGTTTGAGTCTTCAGCAGCAGACAAGTACATTATAAATATATTCAACGTGCATTTTCAAATGTATGTGAAAAAAAAAATCCATATAACAAGCCCCAAGAATGAATAAGAGAGACAAAATCCCCCAAGATTTCTATTCCGAATGTATCTTTTATTTTATTTTTCCTTGCTGGAAGTAAATTTTTATTTATCTAAAAGCCATTAGTAGAAGTGGGTCTCATTCCAATATAAATTCATGTTATTTTCAAATATAAAAATATCACAAAGAATTTGGATACTCAACAGCCAGACAAGAAAGCAAAATCCTATTCCAAGAATTAAATTCGATCCTCTTAGAATGGTTGAAACTTGAATTCCCTTACCAATGCAAAATTATGCAATTTGCATGCCTAACCTTTCACCAAAATTCAGCTACCAAAAACTCGTAGTTCAAGGAATAATTAATACAAGAAAATGGATATTTGGCAAAATATCTTGCCTATTCTGACAAACACAGCATACTAATTTGGTTGTTTCTTCTCCCTCTTCCAACTCAGAACTAATGGAATAAAGCATACAATGAAGGTGTCAATCTATCGGCTAATTGGAGTATGCATCCGTTCAACAATTCTGCTTATAGCATCACGAGACATCACCAATGTATCATGCAGCAGGACGCTGTAGACATTCAAACCCTGAAGAGAACACAAGAAATTGCAAGTTCCGATGAAACATACTCCCGTAGATGCATGATGCATGTCATGTGATCATGGCAGATAGAACATGATGCTAATTTATTTGTTGCTTTTACAATGAATTGAACCTTAAGATACCGGCAAACCTTTATACTTTGAATAATTTGAAACTAAAAAAATGAATAGAGGAAAAACCATTTGCAGGCAAAGAAAGTGCTTCACACTTCTGCAATTACTGTCCAGACATTTGACGGTACGATAAAAATAGAAACATTGAGCCAGGGCAAAAAGGAGGTTTCTATGATGTGTAAAATTCACAAATGAAATTGAAATAATGTGGCTAACACGAGAGATTTAAAATTTCAAGGAACTGCGCCAAGATTTAATTTTGCAGTGAAAGATTTTTAGGTTTCATCTCTAATCATTAACTAAAAAAGATCATTCACATCTAAAAGAAGTGATCCAAATGTGGTCTATTTGTTGCAAGATTCGGATTATCTGTTCTACATTCCATATCCAACTATAATGTGAAAAGAATTAAGGATGCATGTAACAACTTACAATTGATGGTAGAACATTGACATAATGCAGATTTTGTGTTGCCAACTTCAGCTTTTCATTAATGGGCCCACCATCCACCAGCAGTAGCTTCTTGGTGTTCTCCATTTGCTTGACATAGTTCACGATATTCTTAGTTTTATGTGTAGGGACCTCTAGATCCTCAAAAACTAGAAGCTGTATTTTTATGATCTCCTTTTAGACGTCACTTAATACCTGAAAGAATATAATTCTTTGAATATACAAGCAAAATCCAGTAGGCATAGAAGTTAAATGTGTATTGACATTCAAAAGAAACCATAGTAGTTTAAAATAGAGGACTAGAAGTTTTGTTGCGAGCAATAAAAGCAATACACAACAAATATATATCCTAGCAAGAAATAAGATAATAACCACAAAAGAAACAAATCAGCATTTCTCACAATAATATATGCTAATCATGTATTTTAAAATGGAGGGACAGAATCACAGAACTTATATAATGAGGAACAAACTAACAAAAGCAATGGACCCAAAAAAACCTTATTAGAAAGAGGAAGGTAATCATAAATGAGCCAGTAGCTCCTCCCAAGAACATAGCATATAGTAGCTCCTCCCAAGAACATAGCATATAGTAGCTCCTCCCAAAAACAAAGGCATATGAATTAATTGTGTAATAAGTGCAAGATTAAAGTCATGTTCAAGCTATATATAGAACAAGTTTGACCAATTACAATGGATGATAATCAGACAGGCACTCAAAAAAAGACATGCTCTTTTCACATGTAAGATTAAACAATGAGAGAAGGAGACACATGCCTTTCCTTCTGCTGCACGAGCTGTCAAAGCAATCTTCAATCCTAGACGCCTAACTTTCTTGTTACATTTGATAGCATGGCTCTGTGGCTTAGGGCCATGCATTGTAGCACCACCTCTAAACTGTGATCCAAAAATCAGTCATAGTTCTCCAGTCAAGTTGCTTCCATGGCAGAACATCTTTTAAAAAAAAATTATAAATGTTTTCATACAATCGTACCTGTGGTCCATGCAAAGTTCCATGCCTTGCTTGACCAGTACCCTTCTGTCGATATGGTTTTTTCCCAGTACCCCGAACCTCACTGATTGTTTTTGTTGAATGTGTTCCCTGTTGACAACACAAATATAAGTTTACTGATAACTGCTGCTCATACAACAGGTTCCCAGTATTAACATGTTGACAGAATTTTTTATTGTAAAAAATTTAGCATAAAAATGAATTCATGTAGGAGTAGCTTGTGTAAACAACTCAGACAACATCCTACAGTAACAAAGTCAATAGCTTTCTATGAAGACAGGAACAGAAAAAAAATTCAATGATCCTCAAGACCTCCCCCCTTTCATTTTTCTTTCAAAGAATACATCGCCTGTGCTTTTCTTTTTACATTCATCGATTTTGAATTTGAACCAATGGAACAAACTTAGAACATCCATATACATTTGCCATTTGGAAGACCTTGAGTTACACCAGATCTCATCTTTACATATAGACATATATCTAATTTTTCTCCTGTTCGAAGGATTTCTCCATAATGACCACATTTTCCTAATCTAAGTTTCTTACATGGACCAAATAGAATAATGGGAACCCGGTCCCTGTCACGCAGTAAAACCAACCGCATAAACAAATATTTGATGCCAGTATGAAATTAAAAAAATGACAAAAGCAACTTTACCACTTCCAATAACCTATAATATAGATCACTCCAAGTCACAATTACCACATCATTACTCCTTCCTTGTACATTTATGTAACAACACCGTTCATGCACTTTATTTGAAGCTTTAAATATTAGCTGAGGTACCTGTTGTCTCTTTGCAAGTTGCCATCGCACAACACGATGAATAATGTGCTTCTTAATGGGCACATCAAAAACATCACCAGCCAAAGCCATAAATCCCTTATCCTCATTAAAAAAATTTGTCACTGGAATTACCATGTCCTGATAAAGTCCTAAATCACAACATAAATCAAAGAAATTAGTAATTTGCACCTCACAAAAGTAAAGGATACTAGATAAACCTAAATAGAATGATTTAAAGGCAGTCTATGAAAAATGTGCCTATGAAGACAGACAAACCAAGAAAAATATCATCTTTTAGATCCTCTATTGAAAAGGAACAGATTTAGAACAATAATTACTATATCTGAAGTTCTGAACCATATTGGATAGTCAACCCTCAGTATGCTGTATCGAACTGTTGGGAAAAGAAAACTTTAACTGGTTTTATGTTTGCATACGATAAGAAAATGCAAGACAGTAAATTGGTGAACAATATTTAGAATCTCATTAAGCAAGTAATGGCAAAAATATACAGAATTAATACTACAGAACAACACATTCAAAAACTTGAGAGAATAATTCATGTTAAACATAATATTTCAGACATGGAAAATGTATTTTTACATAAGGTAGATGCCAAAAATGATCAATTTAAAGTTAAGCAATCTCATGAACAAAATTCAAAGCCAGTTGCACAAGGTTTCTTAAATCAAATGTTTAAATATATTTGAAGCTTATCAGCAATCTATGCTGAGAATCTTAAGAAGATTTCCAACATTAATAGCACACTCCAAAAAGAAAAAACTCAAGACAATACTTCAAAGCATACTTCATTGCATTTTCAAAGTGATGTTTCGAACACATAAGCACATTTTCTAAGATATAATGAGAGGGAAAAAAAAAATTGCCGTCTTAAAGGTAGAATTATTATGGAAATTCAAAGAAATTTAATTTGATGAGCAATAAACTTTAAGTTTTACTCATCACTACAAAACACAAAGCAGTGTTTAACTATAGCATTAGCAATAATAAGTTACCATTGAATACTACATACAGCTACACCTCAAATCCAAATTTATAGTCTTGAACAATAGCTAAGTTGAGTAACAACAATAACAAGCTTCATTCTACTTACAACATAAATCCATTATGGCATAAAACATTAGCATTAACATGGTGAACTGCATAAAATTTCAAGCACAAAGCAACAGAGATGTTTAGTCCTTCCAAAGATTGATAAGAAAAAAAAAACAACAATTCAAGTAGACATTTGAATTGTGAGATAAGCACTATATGTTACAGAGAAATCACTAATTTTAACAGGTATGACATATTCCCACCCGGTGCACCACCTATACAGCTAAGCAACAAAATTTTCAACTCTCAGAAGTACCTATTTGACGCTCCGGAGTTAGCACAGTCTTTGTGGCCAATAAATCAGAAGGAAATGCACCATCACTTGACCCCGGAGTCAGGATCGCTGTTGAGAACCTCCTATAAGCGAAGGACGCCACCCCACCCTAAGTTAAAAACATGATGGAAATGGGCTCATTACCACATTGCCTATGATAGAAGGAACACGGGATTATAGAACTAGAGAAGACTATGCTTTCTTCTTCACTAGAAATAGAAATCGCCATTAAGAATGTTGAGATAGTACCTTAATCAAGCCAGAATTTTCTGAAGAAACCAAGCAATCCCCAGAAGCAGGGCTACTAAAATCTATCACAAGGGATCAATAAATTTACATGAAGGTAAAAACTTTCGAAGAAACTACAAGTAAAGAAGCGAGAAAGCAAAGGCCCTGCCATGAGAATGTCGAAATGATTGATAAGCAAGGCATGGACAGTCGCAGACCAAGGCTTAAGGATCCAAAAGAGCGCAAAACTCTTCTTGAGATAGATACTACCATATTTCTAACAACCCAGAAAAGAAAGCCTCCACCGATGTCAACTATTCATCTGCACTCCGAAAAGGCTTCTCGCTAACTGTTGGAGAAAAGGAGTAGTGGACGCTGTGATTTAGGAAATAGTTAGGTATCGAATCGGCGGTTAAACAAGAATCTAACTTTGGACACAGCCGTCTCCAAAAGTTGTGGTTGCTTTAAGAGAGTGGAAAATTGGGAAACCCCAACTCTTTTACTGCGGAGGTTTTTGTCGGGAACATTTTCGCTTTATTGCAAAGTTAAGAACTGTTTAATTGTTACAAAGTGTTATTAAATTTTTAAAAAATATTACAATTTGTTAGTAAGTTAAAATTTTAGTTAAATAAAATAATGTGTTAGAATATAAGAATATTATGACAGTCGGTTAATATGTTACGTCAATTTTTTTATTAGAATTTTAATTTTGGTACCAAATTGTAATATTATTAAAAAGTTTGGTACTAATTTATAATAAAATAAAAAAATTTAATACCAATTTATAACAATTAAAAAATTTAGTATCAATTTGTAATAAAATGATATAAATTGATATCATTTGTGCAATTAACTCATTTTGTCGAGGAGCGCCATTGCTTCCCCAATTTTTCTATGTTCATTCATTTTGGATCAATTATCAATTTGATCCCGAACTTTTTCAAAACCAATTTAACTTAAATATTCTAATAAATTCATGAATTTTTATTTTGGTCTCGGAATTGTTTGAAATTATTCTATTGAATCCCCGAAGTATAAAAATATTCTGGTAAATTTTTTAATTTTTATTTTTTTGGTCCAAATTTTGATTTTGAGAACAATTGAGATGAATTTGTTCGAAAACTAAGTTAACATTCACTTGTTCCACTATAATTTCTAACTTGTGAAATACCATACCAGTAATATTGAGATTTATTTATTTTTTTTTAGGGCTGAGACTTAATTCTAACTTAATTTGAAAACCACCATTTTTTTAATTAAAGTTATTTCATCTACAAATTACTGTTAGCTTCCAAAGGATTAAAGTAAAATTTTTTGTAAAGTTTCAAACTAAAAATTATTTAATTTTGAAGCCAATTTAATGTTGATTTGATTAGTATCCATATTTATAAAATATGGAAAAAGTCTCCACTTCAAATATCTTTATTAATATTCACCAATATTAATACAAGTTTAACAGCTTTATTATGCATGCAAAGCAATAACTACTCTCCTGTATAGCCCACGGCTCAAACCTTAAAAAGGAAAAATATTAACTTTGAGAAAAGGAGATAAAAAAAAATTAGGTGCTATGAAGTGGTTTAGAAATCTCGTGTTGTTGATCTTAGGAAATTTTGCAAAAATAATATAAAATGATACCTTTTTATATTTGCACCAACGCTCAAAATTTTTTCAATTTTAATGAAAATAACTTTTTAAAATTACAACAGTACCAAAATATCAAAATATGCTCAGATATTATATTTTCGATATACTTTTAGTATATTTTCAACATATTTTGGTTTAATTTCACCAATAAAGAAAAAAAAAATAGAACTAGGAAAAATTGATCATTAAAGAATAAGAATAAAATTCAATCAAAATTCAAAAATATCAAAATTTCTCAAACAAATAGTTTGGTATACCTTTCGAAATATCCTGGGGAGATCTTAAGTATACCTTAGGAATTTCTTAGTAATACATATGATATACCTTGAAGATATTTCAGTATACTTTTGAGAATTTCATGAGAATATTTCGAATATACCTTAAAAATATTTTGGATAAGAATTCCCTAAAAAGAATATTATGGGTATACTTTGAAGATACTTTAGTATACCTTTAGAAATTCCATGAAAATACTTTTAGTATACCTTAAGAATACCTTGATTTAAACGATTCATACTAAATTCATTCATAAATCAAAAAAAACAAACATCTAAATAACCACACAAGCATGCCTTGTAAAAATCCATTCCTAAACAAATAATCATCGTCGTCCCTTGTCTCCTCAAAATGTTCCGCTTTTTTCATTCCAACCACTATCTTATCAACCCTGTGAATGTTGCTTCCAAGAAAGATAATTGGAAGAAGAAGCAACAACACAATAATTAGAAGTTGAAGGGCACAACACAATGGAAGAACATAGCGCGAGTGAATCGAAGGAGGTATATAGATTTGGATCTCAAAGTACAATCTCTCTCTCCATTCGTAACGAATGACTGATGACGGCGAGGAGGTGAGAGCGCTTGGAAAGTCGATGGAATTGTGATTGTCTATGGCGGCAAGGAATAAATACCGGAGAAGGAAAGAGAGAAGAAAAATAAAATAAAATTGAAAAAATGGTTAGAAAAGAAAAAAATTTCAGTGAAATTAAAAAGACACAAAACTGTTAGTAATTTTGAAAAAATAAATTAAATGTTGGCACACGGTGAAATTTCTTCTTGATCTTACAAGCCTGTGTCTGAGAGATTTTTAAATAGCAATGAGCTTCGATCCCGCGACAAACTTCAAAAATAGCTTGAATCAAATAAAAAAGAAACAATTATGAACTTCTGAATTTTACAGATTACTAGAATAAGATTCATCTAGTCAAACACATGCAGTCTTTACACCGAAGAAATCGGTAAACACTTCTTGTTACAGGCCTTACAAAAACATGTTTAGTTTGCTCAAAAATTTTCCATTCTATGGTGGAATTCTTCATGAATATGGCAGCAAGCCTTCGCTTGTTTGGCCGTATCGTTGGCATTTTCCCGCCTCCATAATATGTTCGATATCCAGCAACCAAAGATGACAGCTGACTCCCTGAGTCTGTCATGGCAAATGCATCAGCAGTAGTGCAGGCTATGAAGTCTAATGCCGCTAGCTGCAGAAGAAATAAGCCAATCTAGCCTTTTCAATTTGCTTATTAATCATGAGGATATCATACAAATTGAGGGTCTGCATGGGAATCATTCTCCCATCATCCCACTAAACTAGAAGACAATTATCTGAGATGAAAAGTTTGAGAATGGCTCAAGTTCAGTAGCTGAAAGCACTTTCTCTTTAGTAACTAAATTAGGATACAAGCTGGCTATGTTACTCAGACACTTTATTTTTTAAGTACCCATACCATTCGGGTATGACACTAGTATGAGTATAAATTACGTACTGAATCTTCCATTTTAAAAGTGGATACTCCTAATTTTTTCTAACATTATATCTGCAACTCGCTACTAAATTTTATAACATAGTTGTTCCACGTAAATATGAGTAAAAACTTTGTTCAATAAGATTTACTCGAAGATGAAATTACATAAAAAAAGAACTGATAAAATTCAAGGAGATCAAAAAGAGTTTGTATCAAATTTAGAACTCTTTTGAGTGTTTCTAGATTCTCAACAAAGATCAAGACCCTATGATCCTTTTAAAATATTTACATTTTTATATATAAATGTATCCCCATACTCGTATCCTAATTTTGGGTACTTTTTGCCCGTACCCACGTATTCTAAATTTTAAAAAATAAGGAGTCAAATCTCTAAGTATGTACCCGTGTCGGATACCCGTACCCGTGTCCAAGCAACATAGCAAGCTGGTTAAAGCAGCTAGTCTTTGTTCCCTTCCATATATATTTGCACCAGCCACGAATATATGTGTCTTTCTATTGAAACCAAGAGCAGTAAGCATAAGTACAGCTTCTTCAGGTGTTAATGTACATAGGCCTTCTAACCTGAGTTTTGAAGGAGAAGGAAGCCTGCAGGAAGCCTAACACTTCCATAAGAAAATAAATCAAAGTAACTTTAATGTGGATGAGCAAATATAGACAAACAATTGTCCAAAAGTTATTGGGGATTCTTATGATAGTTTGGCTCTCTAGTCTCTAGATTTTTATATGCACAGATGACACAAATGATAATGTTCAAACACACAGGCACCGCAGTTGTCAGAGGAGCTCCTCAGGCACAAGACGTACAAGGCGCTAGTTTTATTGCCTCGTGAGCCCAAAGGTAGGTAATGTCACTAAGGCGCTTGGTGAGCCTTGGGCCTAAGACAAGGCGCTCCAGAGGCACGCCTAAGTGACATTTCCTTTTCTCTTCTTTTTTCTTCCGTCTAGCCTCCAACTCTTTCATTCTAGTCTCCAACTCTTCCAACAACAGGTACTTTTCTTGTTCTTTTTTCCTTTTCTCTTCTTTTTTCTTGTTAATCTTTTCTTTTTCTTTCTTCTTTTTCTCTCTTTTTTCTTGTCAATCTTTCTCAATGCTGAAATTTGTATTTTCTATACTCTACCCACTTCATCTCTCACAAAATATTATATAAAAAGGATAAATTATTTTGAGCAAAGGGTGGAGGTTGGAGAAGGACAATTTATTGCATGTTTAATGTTAACATCAAATATATTAAACACTAAAAATTATTATTATTAGATATGTTATAATATTATGATCATAATTTTATTTCATGTATGTGTTGTTTTATGAGTTTTAGATTTATTTTATTTTATTTTTTATGCCTTACTTTCATCAAGGGCGTGCCTCGCCTTGCACCTTGTGTCTCAAGAGATAAGAGCCCTTATCACCTTGGTGCGCCTTTTGCATTTAACAACTATGAGACCAGCAATCACAGACACACACAAGAAGGGAGGAAGCCAGATAATTTTAACCATGAGAATTATATAAAATAAACTATCACATCCAATAAAACCCAGCACATAAAGAACAGAAGAAGAATATTGAGATAAATATACGTTTTGAGATAAGTATATGCTTTGCACTCACAAAGCAGATCTGCTAAAACTTACCACCACAGTCCTTGCTTTCAGGGTCAACATAGGAATCAGGTAGGACAAAGAATACGCCGGGTAGGTCTGCTCGAAAAAAAAAAATCTATTTTCCATTACCAAATGCAAACATTAGGAAACTTATTTATTATATATATATATATATAAAAGAAAGGGAGAAAAAAGGAGCAACGTTAAAAGGACCTTCGAGCTTGTTTGAGGTCTCTTTATCAATCTGACAACCAAATCCAAACATTGTAAATCTTCTTTTTGGCTTCCTCCTCACTGATACAAAATAACAAACAGAGCTCAACATAACTGACAACTCAGACATTTTAAAAACCACATTCACAATCAAATATATAATGTATAATTCCTGATGCCTTCACAGGATTCGGACAACTGGCTTTCTAATTATCTAACACATGGAAATAAGGATATATTCTGTCTGGTCCAATCCGGGAATTGCAAAATCTCCAGAACTGTAGTGAAATGCCAAGGATTTTTAAATATATATTGTATTGCCAAAAATAAATCTCCGAATTGTATTGTTCCAAAAATTCGGGACAGTTTTTTTGTTCTTTCATACTAAACAATACAATACAATACAAATAGTTCGGTACTTGAATAATATAATATATATAAACATAAAAATCTGATTACAAAAGCAAAACTTGATGCAAAATTTCATAGTTCCATTCAATGTTGACACCGTAATAAATTTTTTAAAATTTTCATATTCAACAAACATAAATAGCAATTTATCATTGATAATTATTCTAACTAAAGTTTTTCTACTAGTTTATTGATTAAATATAAAGTTTTTTTTTTAATTTTATGCTTAGAAGTTTTAAAATTTTATAAAAAATATATTAAACTAGATAATAAAAAAATGTATATTACTATACTATAGGATTAAAAAGGATATAATTAAATTTGAATGATTACAAAGGATATAACTAATATAATTAATATAATAAGGAAAATGATGTTGAATATATATGATTAATGTAAATTTATATACTTCAGGATTTATATGATAAAGGAAAATGATATCAGTGATTGCTAAAATTTATACTATAAATGTGTCATGAACCCATATAAATTATTTATTAATGAAATTTAGATCACTATATAAGTTCTATGTAAAATAACTATCTTAATAAGAACAATATAACATACCAGAAAATTAATATAATTAAGGAAAATGATATCAGTGATTATTAAAATTTATATGATAAATATATTATGGACTTGTATATTATTTATTAATAAAATTTAGATTAGTATATAAGTTTAATATAATAGAATTATCTTGATGAGAAAATAATATAAGATATCTAAGAATTAATATAATTAAGGAAAAATATATTAGTGATTGATAAAATTTATATGATAAATATGTCACAACTCGTGTATATTATTTATTAATAAAATTTATATTAGTATAAAGTTTAATGTAATTTAATTATATTGGTAAAAAATAATATAAATATATATTGTAAGCTAATAATATAGTAATATTTAAAGTTTAAATTATTAGATATATAAACTCATAAACTTAAGCATATAATTATAAGTATGTAATTTTATGATTATTTAATTTATAATATATAAGTTTATTAAGTATATCCATTAAATATATATTATATTTATTAATATAATTTAAATTATTATATAAGTTTAACATAATACAATTAGTGATAAAAAAATTAATGTAAAAAATGAAAACTAGTAATATATTATAAATATTTTTGTATTTTTATATTAATAGCAAAGAAAGTTAGTTAATTTGATGATAAATTTAGTTTAAACCCTTATAAAAATAATGGATTCAAGTGTTTATATCACCATCATAAAATTTTTAACATATAAAATTTTTAATTATTTGAAGTCATTGTTATTATAAATGTCATATTAATTTTATTAAATAATTAATAAATTTCAATAAATTTCATTATTATTGAAATTTATTGAATTAAATTGTATATAATTATAAATTTAAGTTATATTATATTTGTATAATAAAACTATAAAAGTTATAAATAATTTTATGTATAATTTATTTAATTCTTATTAGTTATATATACTAAATTTTAAATATTTATATACGGTTCTTTCGGTATAATTCGGTACTAGAATAGTTCAATATAATTCAGTACAGTTTTCAGTCTAAATATCATTAAAAGATCTGAATCCGTCAATGGTCCAATTCAGTTTGGTTCTAATCAAAAAGTCAATATTACAATTCGGTTCTGGATATTTTTTCTCAGTTTTTCAGTTCAATTTGGAAAAATTCAGGATATGCACCCCCTACGTGGAGAAGTGACTTTCTCATTATTTGACACATGGCTATATCTCCTCTCTTTACTGAAAATAGCAATTTTTCTCCAACCTTTCCTGAAAATCGCATTGCTTAGGAAGGAAGAATATCTTCTTAAATCCTCTCATTGCCAATAATCTTGTCTAACAGCTTTCCGCAAATTTCATTATCCAACCATTTTTACTCTCACTTTTCTCTCTTTCCACAATTCTCAGTTTTTTTTATTTCAGTTTAGTTTGTCTTTGATTTTATGCTACTGGCTGCTAATGAGGCCATTGATACACAATAGAAGTCAAGTGCAACACTCAAGCTAAGACAGCGACAGAATTTGAGTTTGCAAAATGTGATTGTTGTGGTCTGCCACCTGGGTGAGGCCATCAGGAACAAGAGTTGCAAATAACAAAAGGCTATTGGTACAGCGGGATCTTTAGAATGGCATATTAAGTTCTATCAACTCCTCAAATCATCATGCCATGATAATCTTGTGTATTATGAAGCTATATCGATCAATACCAGCTAAATAAGTGACTGATTGGCTATAATTTCTAGGAAAAAAAAAGCTAATATAGAAAATATATATAGCTTAATAGAGAAAAGTAAGAGCTACATACCTTCCAACAACTTTAGCTAGGGTTTTGATGTAACAATCAATCATTTGCTCCTTAGTGGCGCCTTCTCCACCAATCTTATCCATAACAATAAGCCAGTGTTCGTAGTCACATGCAGGAAAAAGTGGTGTCATCTCATTAGGCGGGCGGTCGCTGAAGTTAGACCCAGAATTCAATGGAAAGTAAGCCGAATTACCAGATCGGTTAACCCGGCATAGAACCGAAGCAAAATGGGTCGGATTACCGGGTCTGATAGACTGGACGGCATGAGAGATTGGGAATAATGATCGACGGCACAAAAGCAGAGTAGGTGGAGAAGGAGGTTACGTTATGGAAGCCGTGGCAGTGGAAGAGAGGAGGCTTTTAGGGAGGAAAAAAAGGAGAAAGTGAGGCGGCAAGTGATGGAAGGGGGGAGGGATCGAGATACAATGAGTAGGGCTTCCGCGCGTAGGGTTTTTTCATTTTCTTATCCATTAAAATTAGGGCAAATTTCATAAAAAAAAGTTATCAATTATCATTTTTCTATTGAAATAATTATATTTTTTATTTTTTAACTTTTATATATATATATATATATTCAATTTTATATTTTTAATTTAGTTTGATAGTATATACTCTGAATCTATTTTTTTTTAATTTGATATTACTGATATATATTAATATGTATATGTATTATTTATTTTTAAAAATTAATATGACAGTTTTTTTAAAATAGTGCGACAGTAATTAAAAAATTACATAAATTTATGTAAAACTAGATAGAAATGACTCTAAATTTATTTAGATATAAATATATCTACTTAAAACTAGTCGTATATAAACTAAATTTACACATATATAATTAGATTAATACATATGTACTTTTAATATAAGAGCTGTCTATATAACTGAATCAAAAAAATAAATTCGGAGTGTCACGTCATTACTAAATTAAATTTCTCTCGAAAATATATTTGATATGAAATTGAAAATATATATATTTAATTATAAAAAAATAAAAAAAATAATTATTTTGATAAAAAAGTGAAAGTTTATAGTTTTTTATGCAAATTACCCTTAAAATTATATAGAAAATAATTTTAAAAATTATTTTTTTAATGACAGCATGGAGTTCATTTATAAATAAAATAAAAATATTGAACTCACAAACATAACCTGAATATAAAAGCATCTCAAACATTTTTTTTATTTTTTATTTTTACATAAATTTAGAAAATTTTATGTTTTCCAATAATCTCTTTATTTTCATTCTTACTAATCTCATTTTTTAAAATTTATATTATTTTTTCTCATATTTAAAAGCCACTACAAGCTCTTAAGTAGTATTTTATTATTTTTCTTCTCTTTTTTATTTTTTTCTATATTTTTTTTCTCTTAATCTCTCTTCATTTTTTTTTCTAGATAATTTTATTAATAAAAAATTAAAATATGAAGTGAAATAAAAAATATTATTAGAGTGCATACAATTTTCAAAACAAACTAAAATAAAGAGTAAATTTTTTATAATATGATAAGAAATGAAATATGAAACATTATTGGGGATACTTTGAATTCATCCATCAACTTGAATTAGATCTCAAATTTAATTCCCTTTTTCTGCACTTATAAACCAAAAAAATAATGTAAATCTATAATGAGAAATGAGTTATGTAAACTTTCCTTTTCTAGTAGTTTATCATCAGAAAACCTAATGAACGGTATATATACAAAAGCATCATTCTCTTACATTTTAATTTCGACTGGTATTGATGGATGATAGTAAGAATATTCTAATATGAAATTCATTTAAAAATAATCAAACACAAAATTTATCTAATTTTGATATATGAAAATACCAAATAGTCACTTGATTGTCAAATTTAAGAAAATTTAAATTAATAACATAAAAAATCTCATATTTTTTTTCAAATTTGTTGGTGTTTCAATGTATTTTCAATTTAAATCTGATTGTTTTTTTATAAAACTTAATTAATATAATTAGCTTTTCTCAGAATGTCTCTTATTATAGTGTATGTTTTGAAAAATTATTCAAATCTATATAAAATATAAATAATTAATTATAATATATTCAAATTTCGGATTTTGATACTAAATATTGGTGGTAGAGAAATGTGTTAATTTTTTTTATCATTTATTATAGTAATTTTTTTTTATGATTTATTATAGTTTGTCTATAATTTAGGCATCAAGCTTAAACGATATTTGGATGAGAATTTAGATATATCAAAAAGCAATGTCATACATGTGAATTCATTTCATTTTTGCAAAAGCAAATGCTTTTTTCTACTGTTTTACGAAATTTGACACCACACTCACATATTTATATAAGCTGCACTCTTCAAGCTGCAGCCAACACCTCTATTACTTCACTGAATAATTCCATCACTTTTGGAAGCTACATATTACATGAGCAGAGATGACACATCTGAATGCGGTCGACCGGACCTCGATCCTTCAGGCGGCCACTGCAAATCCAACTCTAAGATTACCAAAGTCGAACACTGTGTGGTAGCGTCCCATGAAAATGTCTCCCAAGATCCTGTGAACTCACATTATCAATTACAAAGACAGAGATATAAACATGATGACAACTAGAATCAGCTTCTACAGGACAAAGATATAAGTAATGCTAGTAAACGAATGAATTACCAAAGAGGTCCGCGAGGAGGAGGCACATCCAAACCAGTAAAGCCACTGATGCACTGAGCCGCTGGACCATCGCCAACCTTGAGGATGTACTGATCACCATGCACAAATAATTGCCGTCAGTTCAATGAATTATTTTGCTTACCAAATATAATTTTTCCTCATTTATTTTCTTCACTGTTTGTTTTCCATAGATGATTGTTCCCACTAATCACCACTCCTCATAAATTCTTAAATTCTTAAGAAACTATCAACAGTGACAGAGAAGTTTCAGCAACAAACCTCCTCTGGGGTAAGGTCAAAAACTTTTCCTCCTATAGTGAAGGAAACAATTGGCATTGAAGAGAGGCTTCCACATTCAACAGCTGATTGTCCCATTGGGCTTGGGATTCTTTCACATAGCTGCAAAAAAGAAATACAGCATTCAGCAAGATAATGTATCTCGACTCCCAAGCAATTAATAAATAGCTTCTGCATCTATTTTATGCCATTGACATAGTACTAGAGTTGATAGGTGTATCATATTTTTAACTCACATCATTTACGTAGTTCAATATATGATCTTGTGTCTCATTTTGCTTCAGTTGGTTCTGCATCCAAACAACTGTCATCTCACAAGCAGTGCACATAGCGTCACGGACAACACCAGAGGACTTAGCATTGCTCTCATCCACTACGCTCTCAATGCCCATGCTATTTCAGCACAAGTACACACAAACAAGTTAATCACTAAATTATTACCACTAACAAAAGCAGCTGTTCATGTGGTTGATCATTTGCTGCTGAGAGAAGTGGGAGTATCAAGAAGAAAGAAACATCCCAGACACTTCGTAGAAGAGCTGAGAATAAAAACAAAAAATTATGAGACTGACCCAATGCCATGGGTTCCGTCAAATGCACACAATCCAATCTGTGAGCAGATTTTCTTTGGTTGAGCCTGTCAATATGAGCAGAACCATAAGTCAACTGATAAAATATGGTAGCTTGACCTTTCTCCTCTGTTTATTTATTTGCTTTCTTTTCTTAAGGGCGAGAGGAGGCAGTGGGCATTGATAACGTGTCTCAAATAATAAGAAAACTCACCTCAGCTAAGAGCAAATCCAAGATGGTTTGTCCATATTGAGCAACAACAGCCTTGCATTCCTGGCTACCTACTCCTTGAGCTCCAATAGCTTGATTTATCATGGTAATCACAGTCTGCAAATAAAGAGATTTTAAGCAATCCATATACATCAACGGCAAGCAAAACTAATAACATAATACTGAACCTAAAACAATGCAAACTTTAAATGGTGAACGAGTAATAGGTATCAGAATTTAAAATCTGTTAGTCAATGTGGCAGGTTAAGTCTAAAAGGGAAGAAGATGAATAACACAAATGAACATGGAACAGATATCATAAAGGAACAAAAAGGTCTCATAGGGCATTGAACGCATTCAAAATAATCCAACTTGATGGTTCCCAATATAGAAAGGGGACACACACACACCAAGGAAGTAAACATATTACTGAATCCTTATGCCAACAGAACAAGAAAAAAAATTCATGCCGAACTCTTTGCCTATACATCCATCCGACAAACCACCACATAAGCTTGAATAACATTCTAGTTTTTGTTACAAGCAAAATAAGGCAGGGAGTGAAGCAGTTAACAAAATAGTAAGTGGCTAATTTATATTAAATAAAAAATAAATCAAGTATCAACGTGCTGAATAAAGTTAGTAAGGCATTTATTCTTACCGTTGGGCCTGCCAACAATGACGTTCCAGAATCTGCAATTGCTGAGCAACCACCACTACAGTACCCTATGCAGCAATAAGATTACATTGTTAGAACCATATCTTCACCAATGATCGTCCATTTTATGTGCGAGAGAGATGCATACACGCATATAAATGTAAGCAATAAAAAAATCATAGATCTTTGTCCTATAAGACTTAAAAACTGCAGGTAGAGAGAGGACATACCAGTTGGTTTACCAACAATAAGCACATCACCCATTTCAAACTATCAAAAGCATAATCCAACAAATAAGAATCTAACAAAATATAAATTAATGAAGTATTCTAATTAAGAGGCCTCTGCCAATAGGACATACCTAGGTAACGACCACCCACCTGCCAATAGCCTTTCTGTGCCACAGGAACATAAGTGTATTTGCCCTCCTTGTAATGGTTAGGATCAACACCACCAAAGACAATTTCACCTCCCTCCTCTTCCTCTGTTTTCCGGTTAAGCCAAAAAGAAAACAACTGTTCCTTGATAAGGCCTTGGTTGATCAAGTTATACCTATAAGGCATGCAAGTACCTCAACTCAAACACAATTCAGAAACTTATTAGACAACGAGTAAAATAACAACAAAAATGCATACCAGACTGGCACAGCGTTTCCAACTGAAATTTCTTTAAACCCAAGCCCTAGTATATCATCAAACTTGGCCGCCAAAAAAGTGACACTAGGCTCCCTGGTTGCCTCAATAAATTGCTGAAAGAAACATCAAAAGAAATATAAATTGAAATATCAGAAAAGAGAAGATGAAAACTGGTGGTGTAGGCTAAAACCAAAACTAGAAGGTCTAAGCAAATAAAAAAGGAGCATGCATAAGATTACCTGAACTTTTACAACCAGGTTGCCAACTTCAACACTGTCATAACTAAAGAAACCAGCAATAGCTCCACTACCATATTGATTCTCAGCAGACGTCCCTGCACAATAAATATATCAGACAGATTTGAGTTTTAATACGGTTTTAACGTCCATATAATGGTTTCCCAGCCACAGTCCTCGTCGAAGACTCAAAGTACACAACAACATGTGATGAACTTCAAACTATTCTTATATAAGCAAAAATACATGTAAACTGGCTTTGTATGAACGCCAATAACCCATAATATAGTTTTTTGTTAAAGAGCCAAAATGTCTGCAGAACATAGAAATGATTAGTAATAAATTTTTCAATTTTCAATTCGATTATTATATTTAAAAAATTACAGTTATCAGTTAGGTTGGTATAAAAAAACACAAACGGTTTAATTAAAATAACTGATATATATATATATATAAAGTAATTGTTTATTATTTTATTTTCTATAAATCATGTTCTATAATCTTTTTAAATTTGTGTATTTTTGAACTAGTAAATGATATATAATTATTTATTATATTTTTTGTTAATCTTAATTATAAATTTGATTTTATTTTAATTGTTGTATTAGTATATATTTTGAGTATTTTACTTCTATTATGATTATTTTTATTACTTTATTATTTGTTTTTTTTTTAAGATATTGACTTTGTTGTATAATATAGAAATTTACAAAATTGATGTTCTCATTTTCGGCTTTTTTTTGGGAATTTAAAAAACAGGATTTAGAATCTTCAATCTTCTAAAAATATACTACACACAGGAGGTTTTTGGAAAATAAATATAGGTAAATCGAGAACCGTTGATCTTGAAATGAATGGTGATTAGAATAGGAGAGAAAGTAGGAAGAAACATGGGTATCGTGATTGAAACAGAAAAGCTGACGTGTCAACAAGGCATGCAATATAGTATGCATTTGCACGCGACACCTTGACTCCTATTTGAAGTTTTTCTGACTATGTTGACGTAAGAGAAATTGTGTATACGGTGCGTTTTATCACAACCATTTTGTTATACAAATTTTTGGCCCTCA
>CATIWF010144172.1:0-27789 GCA_949630135.1 Balakata baccata
AATGCCTTTATGATATGTGTACACTAAGTGCTTAAGGCGATTGCCTTCTGGGCACATCTCTAACACAATAATCAATCACTCCATGTAAGAAAAGCCTATAACATAACCATGTATTTAAGTCATTCATCTCCTTTTGATATCATATCCATACCATAACAATCACATAATTCATATGGCCACAAGTCAAGTCACGTTGCACATAGCACGTAATAATCACATTACACATAACACGTACCAAAGAAATCGTTTGATAATTGAACTCACCTTTTCTTTTGCTAATAAGCCTCTATCTTACCATCTTTCACTTCCTTGAGGCTCTCCAATATGCTGTGGACCTAATTGAATGTATAGTTGGTCAATTGGTAGCTAAATAAACTTAAACAAATTGAAGTATGCATTTTAAGGACCACTAACTAGGATTTGGTCTAAAGGCAGTGCGACCTTCATGTGTTCATTAGCTTATAACTTTTGCTATACTAGTCCAATTTGCATGATTCTTATTTCTAATTAAAGCTAACATATAGGGATACCACAAATTTTAGACCAATTGGACCATTATGGAATATTTTATATAATTTACAAACATGTTCTGTTCTATGCCCTATTTTTGACCATAGGCAGTTTTGAGACACCAACTTTGCTTCTTCATATCTTACAACGTGTAAGTTATATTTGTATGAAACTTTATATACGCATAGATATGTTAAAACGGAACATTTTTCTTGTTGATAACTTTCATCCATTCTGCCTCTAAGGTCCTCATATGGTTGAGTAATTGGGACTGGTCAGAAACAGGGCTAGCATCCGGACCAGTTTGACTTGTGAAAGCTATAACTCACAAAATACATAACATATTGAGGTGCAATTTGTGCCAAACTTTAGCTAAGACATATACCTATAACTTTCATCCATTTATAGATTATGTCTATAAGGAGCTCAAAAGTGGCCAACAACTGACTGGACCTGCGCATAACACTAAGTAGGAAGCTCAAATATGGAACAAGCATGACTCTCTTGCCTATAAATCAACATCCGCCCATAGTCTGATCCTGAAATTTGGTATACAACTAGATAACACATATATCTACAACTTTCATGTTTGAGATGCTTCAAATAATGACTTTATCATATAGAAACACAATCAAAACAAAAAGTGATTCAGCTAGGTTCCTCAATAGAACCAGTTCTAGTCCGATGCCCATATCCTTTTACAGACACCAAATCATGCAAAACTATTTATATATCCTTAACCCTAAGACATAAAGCTATAAGTTTGGTGTTTTGTGTTTCTCCAGAATCAGCCTTTAACATGAAGAAAACGGGACTCTAACTTTCTGCCATCAAAACATAATTCAAGCAGCTTACCCATGGAAATCATGTAATTTGGACCTCCTAAATCATATTCTATTAATCATAAATTAAAACTAGCAATTCATGGTGATAACTAACCTTCATATGGCTCTCTTCTTTGGTCTTGTTGCTGGAGAAAATTGAGAGAAAGAAGGGAATGAAGAGGGACAAAATCTGGCTGAGAAGACAGCTTTTAACACATTTCAACCGACTCACTTTTTGCCTTTTCTTTTCTTTTTTTTTTTTTTTACTTTTACTTTTTTTTTCTGATATTATTTTATTTTTAAATAATTTAAATAAATAATAAATAAATAATTAAATTAATTAATTATTATTATTATTATTTTCTCTATATAATTACAAGTACTTAGTGCCAAAATACTATCTAGTTAATTTGTCTACTTTAATTTAACTATGCTAAATGTCCTTTATTTCAAATATAATCATTTATTTAATTTCATTTTCAATATCTTGTATCCATATTTAAATTATAGCTAGACACGTACGACTTGATCCTATTGCGATAAACCGACCCGTGTCAAATTTATCTCGTGAATACGTCTAGCTAAAATCCCTACGTATGCATGTGTTTCGTGTGACAGACATTTATAAAATAAATATATCCAAATGAAATGCATGTGATAATGCATGTATGGATGGTCGAGAATGTTACATATAATGCAACACCTCCACTTGGATATTCAAAGCATGGAAGGGCTACTTAATCTTAATGTATGCACTCATAGCTTTGAACAACCATATCATTTGAGGGGGAGTAAGGCATTCAAGAGGAGGAAGAGGGTGGTGAAAAGGAAGAGGAAGTAAGTGATGAAGAAGGATATGCATAACTTAGTCTATTTTCTTTAATTCTTTTTTTTATTTTTAGGCTAAGTACTTAGATGTGTGGTTATATCATGTTTAGATCACACATTCTCTTTTTATGTAACACATTTCTATTTTCAATAATATGTTTTCTTGTTGTTTATTTCTTACTCTCCTTGGTTATTGCTTCTTTTGCTTTATATGCATCTATTCTTTTTTATATTGATAAAGGGGAAGAAAAAAGAACATAAAACATGCAAAAATTAACTTTATTTTTTGAATTGATAACTTAGTCAATTATGTTGACTTTAATAATCTTATTTGACTTAAGTTATTTAATACGTTCTCTATCTTCAAATTATATAAAACTTTGCATGCTTATTACTCAGTACTTCAATTTGAAATATGCATTATCAATTTGTTATTTTTGCTTAGTTTAATTGTCAAAATCAAAAAAGGGGAGATTGTTAATGTTAGGGTGATTTCTCTCCATTTTGACTTAACAATCAAACTAAATGTCACTAACTTCTTCATTTAGTGTTCAAAGTTTCAGTACATTTGGTTATGAGTTTCTCATTGAACAGGTCAAGTATTTCCTAGAGACTTGAAACTCCCAATCGGGACAGGATTACAAACTGAGAAATCTATGTCCAGACGGGGAAATGTTACCTTCTGATCTTCCAAAGTTCTAAAAGCCGAAGCAGACCGAGACATGCCATGTCCTAACTGGGATAGACCATTTCTAGACCAAAACATGTTATAGTTCGATTGAAAAATTCAAAAGGATATGACGGTTGAAGAAGAGACTCCACCAAAATATGTCGCATCATCTAGAAGTCAAAATGACCAAGGCAAACTAATTGATGTCCCGATAGGGAAAGTATGGTCTCGACCGGGAAGCATTCTAGGCCAGCAGACCCCACCCTGACTATGGCATCATCGAGCAAGTCTTGACCGGGACATAAGAAGTCCCAACCGGGAAAATCATATAGAAACTAGCCATTAGAGCATTCAGCTAACCAAAAGATGCCATGTGTCAAAAAAGGTCATTTTCTGACCGAAAAACCCTCACTGCAAACAGCATTTAATGCACTTATAAGAGAACATTAGAAAGAGTTACGACACTAATTTGTAATGGCTAATTGGTAAGTAATCAGTATAAATACACTACCAAAAGGCCATTTAAAATATCCACCTACTTTCTAAGTGCCAAAACTCTTGCAATTTATTTTCTCAATCCTTCTTCAATTAATTGTTTTATAAGGGTTCAAGTGTTAGCCTTAAACACTTGGGTTTATCTTGGAATTGGGTAGTGTGAACCAAATTATAAGGAATTGGTTGTTGTGTGAGCCATCAAAATACAAGAAAATTTTGAGTTGAGTGTTAGCTTTGGTAAAATACCTAGTTAGGAGTGAGCTAATTAAAACTCCATTTGTAATCTAAATGGCTAGATTGGGTTTATCTTGTAATTGGGTAGTGTGAATCAAATTATAAGGAATTGGTTGTTGTGTGAGCTATCAAAATACAAGAAAAATTTGGATTGAGTGTTAGCCTTGGTAAAATACTTAGTTGGGAGTGAGCTAGTTAAAACTCCATTTGTAATCTAAATGGCTAGATTAATGTATACCTAATTGCGATTGGAGAGAGGAGTAGAGTTAGTTAACAATCGAACATTTATAAAATTTGTGTCTCCATCTCTTCTATCTTTTATTTTATTTGTATTTGTGTGCAAGAATTTTTATTTTTCCACCAATTCATCACTCTTTCTAATAATAGATCAACTATTGTATCCATATTTACTTTGACACTACCAGCTGAGAAAGGATTAACATAAATTGATGTCGTATAATTTTTCATTCTGTCTCTAAAATATTCAAAGCAAAATTCAACTGTAATAACTATCTGGACTCATGGATCAGGCGGCTGTGGTCGTTCCACATCCCCTACAATAAGTAGCAGAACAGAGCAAAAGTTTCCATATCGAGTGTCTTATAAAGCTCGAAGAACCATTTACTTATAGAATTAAAAGGAAGGTCTTCAAATTTAAGACCCAATGGACTATAAAGTCGAATTCCATATGCTAAGGGCAAAATTTAAACACATGGAGGTCTAATTCAACATCAGATTGACATCTATGACATCTACCACTACAGTTAATCCCTCTTTTTCTTTTAAGAGCTAGAGAAGTTGGAAGGAAATCAGTCTCTAATAGAAATGTCACACCTTAGGTAGGACATCAGCTTTCCACACAAGCTTCCAGTCCTTCCTATAGAGATTTGAGGAGCTAGATTGGTCCTCCCTCTCAAGTTGCAACCGACTAGTGAAGTGATAGCCTTATCTGACAGAATATTTTCAAATTTCTCTAAGGGTCAGAACTGAATATCAAAGGGTGCTCAGTAGCTCAAAGGGATCTTCAGAATAGCTTCAACTTTGAAGGGGAGAAAAAACCTCCATTATAAGGTCCCTATTCCACACTTTAGTATTAGGATTGATGAGGCAACTAACTTTTGCATCTAAAGAAAGAGAAAAAGGGATTATAGCTTTTTTTAATGGCCATCGGGTATCCAATTATCTTTCCAAACATAAATTTTCTCCCCATTTCCCACTCTCTAGCAAGAGACTTCCTAGATTCATAGAGATTTATATAGTATTGAGAGAGTAAATGGTGATGAATTGTGTTAATTTTTTTTTATTTCTCTTACACGATTGTAATAGAAGTAGGGTATTTATAGTAGTCATCTAAAGCTACACTTGTGATTAATATTTTTTGTTCTAGATCCTTCTTTTATAGAAGGAACTTAGACTGCACAAATATACTTGTTTCCTAAGTATATCTAGAATATTCTAGAATTGTTTATTTTCTTAAAGTATTCTAAATATTTCCTAATCATATAACATATTCTTCCTTAGACTATATTTTTACTATAAGTAGAAAAATACTCTATAGGTGTAGAAATGAGCATCAATTTTTATCGTGGATGATCTCTTTTGCTTCTTGGACTCCACACAAAAATTGGCTATGCTTAATGCATTTTCCTACATCTATCATATCGTTTCTCGGGAAGTATTTGATTTTATCACTCTAGCAAACAAAGACTTCGGATTTTTTAAAATTCTCTATACTTGCTTTCCTAACAGAATCTTTTAAGTTTCGAAAACCAAGTCCCCCACCTTTCTTTGACCCACAAAGATAATCCCATTTGGCCCAATGAATTTTCCTTTTCGTCTCATTATCATCCCACCAAAATTTGTTAATCATAGATTGAATATCTTCACAAAATGTTTTGGGGAGAGAAAAGCAACTCATGACATAAGTAGGGATAGCTTGGGCAACTGATTTTATAAGGACTTCTTTACCTGCAATAGAGAGGAATCGTTCAATCAAACCTTTTAATTTTATCCAAACCCTTTCTTTAATTGAGTTAGAAACCGCCTTTTTTAGCACCCAACCAAGCAAGGGACCCCTAGGTAACAAATGTGATGGTCTACCTTGTTAACCTCAAAGATGCTCTTGATAATGTCTTTAAACTGATTAAGCACATTATAGCTAAAAGAGATTTCAAATTTGGAGAAATTGATTTATTACCTTGAAGCTTCAACATATTGATTAAGAATTTCATTTATAACCATACATTCTTCACATTTTTTCAAGCAAATAAAATACTATCGTCGACAAAGAGCAAGTGAGAAACACTACAAGAAAATGGTCAAATAGCAACGTCCTTTAGTGATGCTTACTTAAGCGTCGCTATATGCGACCAATTGACGAGTTCTTAATATAGCAACACCCACAATGACGTTGCTAGCGACTACGAGCAACAAAATACAACAGTGATGCAATCCTTGCATCGCTTAAGTTTGCATAAACAAATGGCTGCAAATTGAGCGAAAAGTCGACATCACTATTGGTGCCGCTATTTTTTATTCAAGAGAAAAATTTGTTCTATTTTAGCGACGACAGCATTTATTAATTGAAATGTTGCGTTTCAATTAAAACTGCAACGACCAAAATAGCGATACCAATTAAGCATAGCTAAATTATATATTTAAATAAGCAGCTCTCACCTCCCACACAAATTTTTTTTTCCAAATCCCTAACTCATCAAAGACAGTCAACCCCTTCCTCCCTATCGCCTTCTTTGCCCTTTGCCGCTGGAGTCCGTTCGTGCCTATGCATATATTGTTTATCCTCATTCACCACTTGAGTTGTGTTTGCACCGCATTAAGTCGCTGATTCATCTCATTGATATTGATTCTTCTCCCATAGGTACTGTTCATGACCCAATTGCAGACCTAAAATTTTACCATTCATGAGTTTCAATGCATTTGTGTTTTTTGTTTAATGGATGTCTCTTACCTGCTCCTTTAAGTGTGATCTTCTTCTTGTAATAACTTTTGAGTTGTATAGTTTTGTTGTATGTTGAAGTTATGTTGTTAGCCCGTAGGAATTTTTGTTCTTGTTCATTCAGTGTCCGATTTTTGAAAGCTATTTATTATTTTTCTATTTTTAGATGTATTTAATATTAATGGAAGATGATTTTGACAGCCCATTTTTAATGTTTAATTTATTCATTGTACTATTGAAATTTCCTTTTCTTAATCGGTTCTTCTTAACCAGTTAGCTTGTTATTTGGTTGAGGTGTCGAACATGTATTAGTGGCTTTCATAATTTTTTTGATTTGACAATATTATTGGTGTGATCATTAAAAGAAATTTCTTTGATGTTGATTTATAGTACAAGTAATTGAAAAGCTAATTTTATTGACAATTTAATTTTCAGAAAGTTTTGTTTATGTTCTGAGTTCCTTTTCCTTACCTGGTGTGGGTCGAAGTCTATAGTCGTTTTGGTGGTTGCAGTGTCATCATTGTAGAAAAAATGAAATTATCATTTTCTATTTATTAATTTATTTTCCTTATATAAAAATGTTTATGGAAATATGAAAGGGATGCACAATTAGATCTACAAGTGAAATTGCCAACCCAATGGCCCAACTCATGAATTTCAATGCACTGGCATTTTTTGTTTAACGTTTATAAAAAGGGATGTATACTTTTAAGTTGATAATAAAAAATTGCATGAAGATAATTCTTAAAAAATTAGAAACTAAAAATGAGAGAAAAGAAATTGTAATGGGTTGGATTGTGTAAGCAGTGTCTTCCAAATTTATAGTGAAATTGATGAGAGTAGTTGGCTGGGTATAGTTTGGTTTGGTTGGTTGAATAGATAGAAATTGTGAGGGGTTGTTCCACCGAATGATATGAAACAAGATGTAGGCTATGGTGGTTAAATAATGTCTTTGCTCTTCTAATCAATTTTATAGAGATGGAGCTGCTAGATGCCCTTTTTTACCTTTAACAAATGTCTCAAATATGTCATGTATTATTCTAGATGCCTCCTTTTGCTTTAATCACAGCTCATAAAGCATAAATGTTTCCACTTGGTTTTTAAAATTGTCATAAATAGTGAAATAAAGTTGATAATTCAAAACCAAATATAAAGAAAATTGTCATTATGTTTTAAAATTGCATTCTTCTAGATTATGGTTTCGTGCTTTTCTACTGGGTTTAGGATTTGATATTTTGGAATTTTTTTACTGTGTTTGTGCTGTTGAATACATATACTAGCTAGCTATAGCTTAACTTGTGTTGTTGAATCCGATAATCATCTCCTTAATTAACCAAAAAAAAATGGACAGTCTTAATCATTTATACCAAGACCTGCACCATAAGATTTTGGGCTGTTAGAAAATGGAAAAGGTAAGGAAAATGGTCATATGCTCTTAATTTTATGAAAAGGTGATAATAGCCTTTAGGATTCATGAATTTTATTAATTATTTAAAATTAATTGTTTTACTGAAAGTTATTATTATGATTTAATTCATAGATTGTAATACAATTTTAGCATTGGTTTATTTTGATATTTGCAAATGTTATACCATTTAATTTTTTTTTTTCATTTTTTTGTATTTATGCAGTTATCCACATAAAAGATCTTTTGTTTTTAATTATATTCCAATTAGCCAAGTATGAGTCACTCTTGTAGGTGGATGTAAGCTAGGATAAAAGAGGGTTATTTGAACCTATATTTTTATAGAGGTTTGGATGAGTTTATAGAATTTGCAAGTAGTCAACCAAATTGGATGGATGGTGAAAAGATTAAATGTCCATGTCCACTAAAAAAATATTGAAACACATTGTTTAGGGATCCCGAGACAGTTACAATCATATACTTAGGAATGGCTTTGTTCCAGATTGCTATATGTGGATAAGACATGGTGAAACTAAAGTAATGGTTGAGCAGAGCAATATCCATTTGGTTGACCAAGATGACATTTCCAATTATGGAAATGCATATCATGAAATGGTGATTGATGTAGCAAGTCTATCATTTAATCAATCTCTACATGAGAAAGAGCCGAATCCAAAAGCCGAAAAAATTTATGACATGCTCAATGCTGCTAATACAAAATATAGCATGGGTGTGAACATCGTTCGCAGCTTTCTTGTGTTTCTAGACTTTTGAATATTAAGGCAGAACATCATTTGTTCAAAAGGGCTTTTGATACAATGACAAAGTTATTAAAGGAAGCTTTGCCATCTGATAATGTAGCTGTTGAGAATTTCTACTCAACCAAAAGGTTGTTGCAAGGACTTGGTCTACCGATTGAGAAGATTGATTGTTGTAAAAACAATTGCATGATATTCTGGGGGGAAAATTCAAAAATAAGACAATGTAAGATATGTGACCATCTACGGTACAAGAGGAACCAAGAAGATGATGGCAATGAAATGAGTAGTCATCGTGTCCCCTACAACAAGATGCATTATTTTCCTTTGACGCCACGTTTGTGTAGATTATATGCATCAAAAGCCACAACTGGAGAAATGTGATGGAATATAAAGCATGAGGTTGAAGAGAGTGTCATGCGTCATCCATTTGATTCCATTGCTTGGAAACATTTTAATGATATTCATCCTGAATTTGCATATGAAATTAGAAATGTCAGGCTCGGGTTATGCACTAATGGATTCCAACCTTTCGGTCAATCGGGGCAACAATATTCATGCTGACCAGTAATTATTACTGTATATAATCTGTCCCCCTGGTTATGTATGAAAAATTCTTCAATGTTTTTAACTACATTGATTTCCGGCCCTCGTAACCCAAAAGATAAGTTAGATGTATTCCTACAATCGCTAGTTTCAGAGTTGAAAATGTTGTGGGAGGATGGCGTTATTGCTTATGATATTTCACTGAAGCAAAATTTTACTTTAAGAGTAGCTCTAATATGGACAATTAGCGACTTCCCGGCATGTTAAATGTTGTCTGGGTGGACCACTAATAGACGTTTAGCATGTCCTTATTTTATGACTGACTTAGATGCATTTACATTTTCCAACAATGGTAAGCAATCATGGTTTGACAATCACATCACATGAAGTTTTTACCATGTATTCATCCTTTTAGAAGGAATAAGAATTCATTCCTTAAGAATCGAGTAGTCACTAAAGAGAAGCCACCTATTATGTCTGGAACAGATATATTACACAGCATTGACCATTTAGGACTAAAGAAGGTAACTGAAGAAGGAGCTTCACAAATTAATGGTTCTATCAGTAAAATGTATAGTTGGAAGAAACGTAGCATCTTCTGGGATTTGCCATATTAGAGTACAAATCTTATTCGGCATAATCTCGATGTGATGCATATTGAAAAGAATTTCTTTGGGAACATATTCAACACAATTATGAATGTATTAGGAAGGATAAAAGACACAGTAAAATCTAGACAAGAACTAAATAGTTATTGTCGTTGACCAAAACTTACAAAGTCAAATATTGATGGTAAATATCCTAAAGCTTTCTACACTCTTGACAAGTAGTCAAAGTTAATGTTGTGTGAATGGCTGAAGAACCTAAAATTCCCAGATGGATATGAATCCAATATATCTAGATGTGTCGACAAGCAAAAACTAAAGTTGTTTGGTATAAAAAGTGATGACTATCATGTCTTTATGCCAAGATTAGTATCAATTGCCTTTCATGAATTACTACCGCTGAATGTGTGGAAGGCACTGACGGAACTTAGCCTCTTTTTCAAATATCTAACGGTAACTGTGATTCAAAATGAAGATATGGCACGACTTGAGGAACAAATTTCGTTGACTTTATGTAAGCTGGAGCGTATTTTCCCTCCTAGTTTTTTTGACTCAATGGAATATCTTCCAATCCACTTACCCTATAAAGCAAGGATAACTGGACTTATTCAATACTGTTGGATGTATCCGTTCGAGAGGTACTACTTCTTCCAGTATTTTTTATCTCTTAAGTTTGCTTCACTTTATGAATGAATCAACAAAATTACTATATGTATAGGTACCTTGGAAAGTTGAAAAAAAATGTGTGTAACAAGGCGCAAGTTGAAGGATCAATATGGAATGTGTATTTGGTTAAAAATGTTTCAACTTTTTGCTCCCACTACTTTGAAGATTATGTCCCAATAATGAGCCGAAACTTGCCACGTAATTTTGATGGTGGTGAAGATAAAGTAGAAGTAGATGAGCAATCTCTCTCAATTTTCAAATACCCAGGTTGACCTATTGGACAAGTAAAGACACGAACACTGCTCAATGAAGAATACAAAGTTGCACATACTTACATTCTACTTAATTGTGTTGAAGTTCAACCCTTTATAGAGTAAGATGTGAATTTTAATATTATCTCTTATAATATATTGCAATAATTTTTTACTCATTGCTAGTAAAAACTTTGTTTCAAGGATCAATATGAATTTTTTGCGACTAACTTGGCCTTCCATTAATGATAATGAAGTTGAAAATAAACTCAAAAAAGACTTTGTTGAGTGGTTCAACTTATATATGAGTATCCTTACATACTAATATTATGTTGCATATTTTTCATTCCCAAATTATCAATTAATTATGGCATATCAATTGTAGGCAAATAGCAAGTCGTCGAATGTCGATAATCCTTACATTAAAGATCTTGCTAAAGGACCTTTGTATTCTGCCAAAACATACACTGAATATATCGTAAATGGATATAAGTTCCAAATTGAACACTCAAGTTCTGTTAGAAAAACTATGAATTGGGGAGTGTGCATTAAAGGCTCTAACTATAACGCATATGAGAATGATTACTATGGAAAGCTGACAGAAGTGGTGGAGGTTGAATATCCTAATTGGCCAATCAAACGAACAGTTTTGTTCAAGTGTGAATGGTTCGATCCCACTTCAAATATAGGGACTAAAATTCATAATGAATATAAGATTGTTGAAGTGAACTATAGAAGAAGATTTAATAGATATGAGCCATTTATTTTGGCCAAACAAGCATGTTAGGTATATTATTCCACTTACCCTAGCTTGCGACAGGATAAGCAAGATTGATGGGCTATGATCTAGATCAAACCATGAGCTATTTTAGAAATTCTTGAAAGTTCTTCAAATGTTGCCCATTAATCACCACCATTTCAAGAGGATGAAATTGAAATACATGCTATTGATGATGAAACATTAGATCCGATTACATCCTTAATTGACCCAAATTGTAACTTCATGGAAATAGAGGATGAAGAGAAGGAAACAGATGAAGAACCAAAGTTTGAGTCATACTTAGATACTAAAGAAAATGATGAGCTAGAACTTGAGGAAGATGATGAGAGTGATAATTAATAGAGGTTCTTTATTTTTTTGTTAAGAACTATTTTAGTTGCATATTTATTTTTGTTATGAAATGCCATTGAATATTTTTACTACATCCTATATAATGGATGTTGATTATCATTTTTTGTTTTTTTTTTTTTTTTTGCAAGATGAGAGGTGAAGGACAAAGACAGAGACAAGCATGTTTTGGTGGGATCTATTATCCAAACGATAGAGCCGCAAAATGAGCTTCAAGCCCTCTATAGTTAGAATCAAAATCAAGATTCCTCTCAGACTCCACCTGAAGAGACTCCAACACCATCCTCTGGTCGAAAGAGGATTAGACTTAATAATGGAAAGTGAGTATGACATTTAGTTTAAATATTTATTATCTTGCATGCTAATATTTATTATCTTGAACTATATATGTATGCACAGATTTATAGAGAATCATATAATGGCTTCTCAAATATCCCAAATTATAAAGGAATGAGTGGATGAGTAAGGATTTGCATGGAAGCATATGTCTTAAGATACGTGAAACTAGTACTTTGGAGAATTTGTGGTAAATGTCGAATAAATATTTATTTCTCACTGTTCATGAATTGTGACAACATAATTCAATGTTCTTAATATGGAGAAATATTTTGAATAGGATCCTACACTCAATAATGACATTAGAGCGGCTTGGGAAGCGCTAGCAGGCAGGTGCTACTCAATTATGATAAGTAGATGGAGGAATAAAAGCCACCCCTTGCACATTCCAGTACCTAGTTGGCAACGTTGGACTAATCAATGGAATTTTCCAGAATATTGTGCACTATCTGAGAAAGCTAGCACAAATCGGCAATCCGAGAAGGCTGATGCTAGAGTGGTTGGTCTCACCACACTGCTGGATCAATTTCTATCAAGGAGCATAGACACTGAATTGTAAGACATTCATAATCTTGATTTTATATAAAATTTGCTTAAGATACTTAATTTTATCCATTTTAGATGGAGAAAGAAGGCAAGGATCCAGGACTAGTTAGGCTTTTCCAAAGGTGTCACATAAAGAAAGACGGTCAATGGGTTGATGTTCGTTCATAATAGATTGGAATAAGAATTTCATTGCATTTTTATTAACTATAAAAACATATATATATATAATTTGTGTTAATTCATAAATAATTGTTTATTAACTACATGAACGTATTCAGAAGATCATTTCTCATACACAGCCAAATGAAGAAGGATTAGAGCCTTTGGTAGAGCAGGCTGACCTTTCACCTTTAGAGAGTTGGCATGTGTTTGTAGAAGCTACAGGCATCCATCCTAGAGATCGTCATGCTTATAGTTTAGGCATTAAGACTTCACTTTTGTTCCCTAACCATAGATGGAGAAAGAAGGCAAGGATCCAGGACTAGTTAGGCTTTTCCAAATGTGTCACACAAAGAAAGACGGTTGATGGGTTGATGTTCGTTCAATATATATTGGAATAAGAATTTCATTGCATTTTTATTAACTATATATATATATATATATATATATATATATAATTTGTGTTAATTCATAAATAATTGTTTATTAACTATATGAACGTATTCAGGAAATCATTTCTCATACACAGCCAAATGAAGAAGGATTAGAGCCTTCGGTAGTGCCGACTGAACTTTCACCTTTAGAGAGTCGGCATGTGTTTGTAGAAGCTACAGGCATCTAGCCTAGAGATCGTCATGCTTATGGTTTAGGCATTAAGGCTTCGCTTTGGTTCCCTGACCAAGGTAGCTCATCCCAAATAGTCAACTCCATTACAAATATGGAAAATATTCACAATCAGATTAGGGAGGAGATGGAAAAGACATTTAATGAGAGAGTTGAGCAACTTGTTGAGGAGTGTGTTGAGTAGCGAGTTGAGCAGCTTGTTGAGGAGCGTGTTTCGGATATACAGTTGCAGACTGAGCAGCAACTACATGCTGCCATTGAGAAACAAGTGCATGCTTTGGTACGTGATTTGACACATAGCTTGCAGTCTCGATTCATCGGTACTGCTCCTAACAGTCTTCTTCACCTAGAGATCCAACATCCACTTCATGATGTGTTCATCTTTTTTATACTTATATTGGGATTTGCTTCTTATAATGACTTAGTATGAACAAATTATTGAATATAACTTTAAATTTTAGTTTTACTTATATTATGGTTAAAAAGTATATTAGAAGAATTGATTTTGGATTATGATTAATGTTGAATGTGTGATCATAATGAAAATATTATATTCAGGTATTTTTTATAAACAGGTCAATTTTAATATTAACATAAAATTAATAATTTAGCAATGCTCATAATTGATACATTTTAAATGAAAATACTTGCTATATTTAAACAAGTAGCAATGCCATAGTGCTGTCGCTAAGTGCATCACTACTGTTGTTGTCTAATAATCATTATCGACTCTTTTACGATGCCACTTTGCAAACGTAGTGACTCTATTTTGATGTCATTAGTTAACGGCACCATCTGTGTCACTATTAGTGATGTAGATTATTTGGCGTTGCTAAATTGGCTTAGAGACAGTATTTTTTGAGACACCATGCTAGTGTCGTTATGGCGTCGCTAAGCAATTTTAGCGACTCCATTAAACGGCATCGCTAAATTGCAAAATTCTAGTACTTAAATCTTGGGACTTTCTCTTTGCACTCCTACTCCATACCTAGGATATTCTAGAGTTATTTATTTTCTTAATGTATTATAGATATTTCTTAATCATATAATATCTTCTTCTCTAGACTAGATTGTTACTATTAGTAGTAGAAAGTGTAGAAATAAGCATAAATTTTTATCACTCCTTGATGCAAATTTTGGCAACTCTAATTATATCGCTTAGAAGCTCAAATTTTCCTCTTATAAGTGCTTTCGTGAATATATCTTGTTGCCCAAACAATCACCAAGAAGGGGGGATGAATTGGTGGGAAATTAAAAATTTGCACAAGATAATAAAAGAGAGAGAAGGGAGGATTGAGACACAAATTTTATAGAGGTTCGGGTGTTAACTAATCCTATTCCTCTCCCCAATTTAGATTGGGTATTAACTAATCTAATTACTTAAATTACAATCTTTAGAATTTCAACTAACTCACTCCCAACTAGGTGTTTTAGCAAAGCTAACACTCAATCCAAATTTCCCTTGTGTTTTGTGGCTCATACAATAACCAATTCCTTGTAATTTGGCTCACACTTCCCAATTACAAGACAACCCAAAGTGTTTTCAGATTAACACTTGAACCCTTATACAAATGCAATTAATGAAAGGATTTGAGAAAATAAATTGTAATAGCTTTGACACTTGTTAAGTTGTTGGTTCTACTTAAATGGCCTTTTGGTAAGGCATTTATACTGATTACCTACCAATTAGCCGTTACAAATGGTGTCATAACTCTCTCTAACATTCTTTTACAAGTGCATTAAATGAAGTCTACAGAGAGAGGTATCCCGGTCGGGAACCATGCTATCCCAATCGGGAAATGCCCAATTTTCATACGTGGCAGCTTCTGGTTGGCTGAAATCTCCAACGGCTAGTTTTTGTTCAAGTGTCTCGGTCGGGACTCCGTGCGTCCCTGTCGAGACTTGCCCGATGATGCCACTGCCAGGAACTTAGGTCTTCTAGGCTTTGAATACGTCCCAGTCTTCTTGGTTAGGACATGAGTCTGTTTTGACTAAGTATGTTTTGACTTTCTGATGATATGGCACATTATGGTAGTGTCTCCTCTTCAACGGTCATGTCTTTTTGAATGTCCCTCTTGGACCCAACCTTTTCCAGTCGGGAACCTGAGTGTCCCGGTCTGCTTTTGCTACTAGAACTTTTGGGTCATCACCCTATAAAGTTTTCCGGTCTGGACACTTGGTTTACTTGGTCTACTCTACAGTACCGGTCGGGACATTGTTGTCCCGATTTGGAAATTGATGATCCCGGTCAGGACATAGCCTTTTCTGGTCTGCTTTGGCTACTAGAACTTTGAGACACTTTGAGACAATGCTTTTCCGGTCTGGACATGCCACTTCCCGGTATGGACTTGTGTCCCGGTAGGGAGTTCCTTATTCCGGTTGGGAGTTACACGTCTCCACGAAATTCTTGGTTTGTTCAATGAGGAAACCTTAACAAAATGTGTTGAAACTTTGAACACTATCAATAAAACACTCAACAAGAATGTTAGTAATAATTAATTTGATTGTCAAGATCAAAATAGAGAGAAATCACCCTTTGGTTAACAATCTCCCCCTTTTTGATTTTGACAATCAAACTTCAATAATCAAATTAATATATAGAGTAACATGTATTTAAAGTTTCATATCATTTGAGGATGCAAAACATATTAATAAGCAAAAGCCAAATAAGTCAACCTCAAAATTTTAAATTTTTGCTTAGATATGTTATTTTTCTCTCCCTTTGTCAATATCAAAAAGAATTAGATATGTAGAAGATAAAGATAGTTTTATTAATGACATAAAGAAAATACATAACTGTGGATAAAAATAAAAACACAAATTCCTAACTAATTATCACCCTCCTCTTCATCATTGCCCTCCTTTTCATCTCCATCATCTCCTTCTTTTTCATCCAGGTACAAGATATGATTTATGGCTTATGCTTACCTGATACGCAAACTTGTTGTGATCATAATATGTGTGGCATGACCATTATGACAAATGACTAATGCATGTATGAGAATGATTGCAAATGATGTGAATGCCATGTTATATATACATGCATACAAGAATTTTTATGATTATATTTACCACTAAGTTTTTTGTAGCTTAGCATGTAGTTTTTCTACATGCAGGTTGGAATCACTAGTAGCAGAGTTAATGAGAGGAAAAGACGAGCTTGTTAGAGAAGTCAGAGTCTACTCATGCATTATTTACTTATATTCATTCATTTGGGATAGCTAGATAGTTTTTAAACAAATTTTATTTCTTTAACTATTCATTTGGATTTTATATAAGGATATTATAGGTGGGCAAGTTGTAGCCTATGATATGTTATCAGTTATTTCATTTTATGGATTAAGTTAGCAATCAAATATTTGTGATACGATTATACGTATTGGTATGCGTAATTTATATAATTAAGAACTATATGAAAGAAAAAGTTTTAATTCGAACATAATTTAATAGGTTTAACCGAACATAGTTAAGTAGCATTCTTTTGCATAATATGGTTAGGCTGCTGCGTAGGAGGATGTTACATTTTGGTATCAGAGTCAAGTTTGGGCGGTTCTAGACTTGAGTGGGTTAGGGCTTTATCGTGCATTGCATACATGAGTAACATCTAACTCTGACAAGGGCTACTTCTTTGTCAACTTGTAGGTTAGTGAGAGCGATGTCAGGATCCGAGTGCCGTGTCCTTTCTATGGAGGAAGATTCACATGAGGCTAGGGTACACAATTAGCCCAGTATGGGTAGTGTCCAGGGTCCTCAGGGAGTCCTAGATTTGAATTAGCCAACTGGACAGGCTAATCATGGCTAGCTATTTAGGACAGCTGATAACTCTTTCTAACCCAACAACTAATAGGTAAATGTTTGGTAAATAACAGTTGGTAGCTGTTTGAAGTCTCAAACAACTATTGATTAAAAATCTCTTTTTTAGAGCTTTTTCTGAACAGTTGAAACTTTTTCAAATATAAAGACCAAATTGCCCTTCCACTAAATTATCCTTAAGTATAAAAAAATAACAAAATTTGAATTCATTTTTTATTTAGTTATTCTTATATTATATACTTTTTAAAAAAAATTTATATTTATTATTATTATTATTATTATTTTGATTTTGATTTTTAATTTATTAAAATAAAAAAATTATATTGAATAACTAATGCATTATATTTTTATTTATTTATTTATATATTATAAAATAATGTATACATGGAATTCAATAAATGATGTATTTATTGGTAATTTTATATCATGACAGCTATAATTCAATTATTTTTACCAAATAACAAGTACCAAATTGCTATTAGTCATCAACTATTAGCTACCAACTGATGAACCAAATTTATTTATTCGAAAGTATAAGAACCGAATGTAGTCGGAAAGAATCCCCAACGTCGATCTCTCAAGGAATGGCTAGACTTAAATCCTTAATTACCTCAAATTGGCAATGAACATAGATTAATGATCATAAACATTCCAATCACGTTTTGAGATTAAGCTAAGAATATTAAAACAAGATAGAAGAAAGCTAATATGACAATTGAATTAACTGATGAGACTAGATTAGGTATTTAGTAAGCATATTTAGCATGCAAGCCCTTTTCCTGACTCAATTAAGCCTAATAAAATCAAATTCCATTGGCTCTCACCTTAAAACATCAATTGTCCAAACTAATGGTACAATTAAAGCCTAATCAGATTTTTAGGTTGAGTTATAGATGGTTCATACAATAACTAAACCCTACGCTATTCATCCCAACTTAAAATAAGTGATGGCTAGTCAATCATTCAAATTAGGACTAATGAAGATCAATCAAAACTGGAAGAAATATGAATTCATTAAAAATGGAGAAGTTTATACATCCTAAATAGTTACTAAACACCTAATAAATTGCTTAGCCAAGCATGGCTACAACCTTGATCAAGTTAATAGCAAAAACTAAGCTAGACATGTTTATAGCAGAAAATATAAAACCAAGAAACTAGAAACCCCCTAGTCTAGTGGATTTGCTTCGCATGAAAGGTATGAACTACTAAAAACGAGAAAGAACCGAGGCTTCCAAGTTCTCTTCAACCTCCAAGTCTCAGTAGGCATTTTTCAAAAGTCCAAAAGCGCAGAAAAAATCCAAAATAACTAGATTTAATTGAAACTAGCTTAAATACCTAGGTGTTGAGTTAGAGTTCTATTTACATTATGTCTCTCTTAAAAACTTCCTAATTAGGTGCTAAACAATCTTCATAAAAGGCCCCTAACTAATAGAAATCAAATTACAAATCATGGACCCACAAAATCTAAAGTTGGATTTCAAAGTTGAAACAAGATTCTGCAAGTCGGTGTCGAACACCGGTCATGCACATTAAGTATGCTGTTGAAGGTGACACGGGGCATGCACAATACATAGTCTTCAAAAGGTAGCATAGTCATGGCCCTAGCACGAGTAACAAGGATGAACAATTCAAGTTGATGCATTTAGGGGGCAGGGGTTATGCTGATGGCACATGTCGTGCACAGTGTTTCAAGGTCTGAAAATGGCATGCCTTGTGCTAATTGGCATGACTGTGCAATTGGTAATGAGTCAAATTCTTCAATTGAATACCTTACTTTTCACCTCTATCCTTCTTAAGCCTTAAGTGATTCCAATTGTCATTAAAATTGCTCATCTTCCACCTCAACTCCTATAAACAAGAAAACATATATAAATAGACTAATTTGACACTAAACTAAACTCAAACTCATGCAAAACATATACAAAAAACACTACTACTAATAGTCACATCAAATTCCCCTACACTTAGTCTTTACTTATCCCCAAGTAACTCTTAAGCATGATAGATCATAATAAAACAATAAAATCACAAACATAACACACTCCATAGCTAGTTTTAAGTCCAACTCTCCTAAGCTTCACTAATGCACTGGCCATGCCAATGAATAAAGATCCAAAACCAATTAAACTCAATACAACCTCAATTCTAATTTCGTATTCTCTATCAAAACACAATTTAATATGACCATATTGTTACTTCTCATACTAAGTAGAAAGGAATCCAATTAAGCTAATCAAATGCACCAAACAATGATATATGTGTATCAATTCCCCTACACTTAACCTCTCACACCTCCCATTTCTCTCAAGTGTTTAGGTGTAAATTTAAAACAAACATTCATTCAGGCACTTCCATATGTTTGCACTATAATCCTATCTACACCACTTCGCATTATCACCTAAACACAAATCATGAGTTTTTTTACGGTTGTAATATGGCTAGAGTGAAAGGGTAGGAAAAAGAAATAAATTAGGCACACTAGAGCACAAGAGATTAACAACAATGAAAGATAAACAATTTGTTTTTCACTTTCTACAACAAAAGTGTTAGTTCAACTCAATAGAAACATGGAGCATCTTAGAATTATGCATGTCCAACATAAAAGATTCAATGTATACCTCTTCAACTATTAATTCCTCTTTTTTTTCTTTTTCTTTTTTTTTCCTTTCTTCTTTTGTTTTTTTTCTTTTTTTTCCCAGTACATATATTGCTTAAATTTATGGACTACTGCTTATTCTTCTTCAACTCACCAATAATATTCTCAAACATAAACAATAGAAAGAAAATTTCTTTTTTAATGCTCTCCAATTGATGCTAACTCTTACGATCGAGGGTAACAAATCAAAAAAGGAAAACAAAGAAGGGGTTAAATAAGCTAATCATGATGTGGTTAAGTCAATAAAAGAAGGTTAAGGCTCAAAGGGGATTATCTAAGTGGTAATAAAGGGTAAGATTCAAAAAGCTAGCTAAATGGGGAAGTCTTAATTGCCTCTATCATCCTAATGTCAAGGCAATATAATTAGATGCCTTTATCAGCATTTGAGTACAAATTCAAGAGTAATCCTACAATATTCGAATTTAAATACTTAATAAAGAAAGAAAAGAGCTTCAATTTGATAAGTGCTCTATATGTCTCAAAATCTCATGAAGAAATTGATCATTTGCAAGTATTAGGGATCTCAACACAAAGTTATAGTCATGCATATTCAAAGCCTAAAAGGATTACTAACTCTATAATTGAAGCATCAATCCACCCAGATTAAAGAGATTTTGATTAAAAACTTGGCAAAAGGAATAAAGTCACATCAAGTCGATCAACCATGTCACTCCATTCCAAAACATGATGTAGCATCCTTTCATTAGCTATAATTGGAAATATTGCAAACAAACCAAGCAATGGAGCGTTTCACAAACAAAAACAAAGACTATGTGGCAAAAACCAAAAATTTTCTTCCCTTTATATATATATATTCAAATTAAATAAAAAAAAGCTAAAAACACAAAAGTAAAAATCTAAACAAACATACTAATAAATGCATCTCAAGGTAAAATACCCCTCCCCATACTAAAATCAGCCAAGGTCCACATTGGCACACAAACAAAAGAAGAAAAAAAGTGCAAGAAAAGAGAATACTTCCTTGAGTATGCTGAACCAATCATGAGGATGATGGAGGAGGAGGTGGTGGAGAAGGATAAGGGACCTTCACTCCAGTGACATAGAAATATTCGTTTAGCTTGAAAGTTTGATAACCTTACTCCTTTTAAACACACTCTATAACAGTTTGGTGGTCCTTTTTTTGCTCTTAAAGCTTATCCATATGGACTTTCATAGTCGTGATGTCAGTTGCTTGCAGGTGGTTATTGGCTTGTAAATCCTCAAAGAAAGAGTTGTGAGTGACTTTCATTTCCTCAAAGCAAGCTCGCTGGTAAGCCTCCATCGTCCTCTAACACTCATATATCTTTCTCTGCTTTTCATCTATGGCTCGCCACCTCATCTCTAAAGTGGTTAGCTTGGCTATGTATCGGGTTTCCATTTTTGCCAATTTGTTTCCTATTTCGTCATCCAAGTCTTCCTCTTCTGAGCTACTATCCTGCTCTAGTTGCCGGTCTTGCAAAAGATGTTCCTATATCTCCAGCTTCTCCTTGCAAAATGTTAGTCCTAGGAATCTAAGAATAATCCCCTTTTTTGCATTGGATTAACTTTGCACTAAGTAAAGCTTCAAAATTAAGATCACCTGCACTTTTCAACTCAGGTAAATCAATTTGTGCAGGATCAAAACCATGCAAGGAGATAGCTAATTCAGTAACGATATGATCTAAACACATCGGAGTAGAAGGATAACTTAAAACATGCAAAATGGTTTGGAAAATGAATGCTCTAGTTGCGACATGTTTGCCCATATGCATGCGCCAAAGTAAAAATAACTCAGTGGTGTTTACCTTGCTGCTATCAGTTTTGCCAAAAATGGCATGACTAATGAACTTATGCATGATAATAGTCACTAAGTCTACAAATTTTCCATTTTTAGAGTTTTTAACATGATATTAATTCAGTCCAGTGAAATATTTCCAAGCTTTGTCACGGTCAATTTCCAAGGGTATCTTCTTAGCACCTTTCTTCCTAAAGCTGAAGATTCGACGCATGGTATCTAAATTAGTAGTGTACTCAGTCCCAAACAACCTAAACTTAATCATTTCATAGGAATTGTGCACATTTATAGTGGTAAAGAATTCCCTAAGCAATTGCTTGTAACTAGGAGTGTGCATGTAGATTAATTTAGTCCATCCTAAGTTATCAGCAAATTTTTCTATCCTATCTAGGAATTTCATAATGCACAATGTGCCAAAATCAAATAACCTAATAAGATTTTCATGGCAATGAACACAATAGAGATATTCTTTACCTTCGTCTTCAATATAGATTGGAAAAGGAGTCCCATACCTATTAGTAATGTCCATAACTGAAGGAGGAGATGGAGGGGTTGATGGTGCTACCTTAGTGACCTTCTGCTTACCTTTTTCTTTTGCTCTTATTCTAGGTGGAGGTAGAGATGGAGATGGTGAATTTGGTGGTAGGTCATTGCTGGTTGTTCTCTTGCACTTTTTATTAACAAGCATCTTCGTCCTCGCCATTATTGAGAAATTATAAGACTAGTGATTTCCGGTGAGATAGGGTGTGATAAGAGGGATTCTTGGATTAGGCCTTTGAAGATCTATTCAGATATTTTGAGTTTCAGGTGATGGAGAAGGTTCTATGTGAGGTTATAAAGGGAATGATGGCAGTGATTTTGGTAGAGAAGCTCAAAATCAATCGAAGAAGAAGGAGGAGTGCCAATAGCTTGCTATTGCGAGAGAGAAGAGGAGGGGTAAGAAATTCCTACACCACATAAATAATTTGAGAGTTTATATATTTGGGCACAAGGCATATGTCATGCATAATGCCTTCGGTTGTTATTCAGACATGAGCGTGGCCCATGCCCAGGCCCTTCGGCTAGTCTTTAGGCATGTGTGTGGGCTGTGCATAGAGCTTTCAACTCCTCAACTGCCACGGTTGTAGCATTTGCATGGGTCATGCACAGGCCCTCTATTTACTCAAGTGCCATGAGCGTGGCCGATGCATGGGTCAAGCATAGAGTTTGCCTCCCTTGTTTAATTCTTTAACCATTCATATGTCTTTACTTTATTTTATCTCTTCCCTACAACACAAATAACGATGAAAACATCACAAAATGTGCTCATAAAGCACTCGTTAGGATAATGAATAGAAGAACTCAACTCAAACTAAGGTCTAAACAATGAAGATATGCTAAAATTGGAAATAACAAAGTCTAAGCTTGGGTTACCTCCTAAGAAGTGCCTCATTTAGTGTATTGGCTAGACATTGCTTCACTTTATTTCAAGGTGGTTAGGTGGATGTGTTCTCCATAACTTTCACTAGGGGCTAACCTTGGTAATACCATTTGACTTGCTGCCCATTTACTTTGAACCTTTCTCTAGTTGTTAGATGTTGCAATTCAACAGCTCCATAAGGGAAGACTTGAGTCAAAGTGAATGGACCACTCCATCTCGATTATAGCTTAAATAATAATACCTGTATTCCAGGAAGTAAAACCTTACAGATCAAGAGTTGGTCATGCATCCGCTTCACCCTCTTTTTGTAAAGCTTGACAATTTCATAAGCTTCTTGTCTCATTTCATCTAGCAATTGTAAGCATCGTTCCTCACCAACCTCACATAGCTCCAAGTTAAGGGCCTTGGTAACCCAATAAGCCTTGTGCTATAGTTCCATAGGAAAGTGGCATTGTAACACCTTCCCATATATCATACTAGCCTGTTATACGAGGGAGTGCTACCATATACATGATATTGAACCTTTAGCTATTGTTCCCTTTCCTTTTTGCCTTTAACATTTTTTTTACATCTCATGATTTTGTTCATTTGTTTATCTATGACAACATGTACCATATAAGTAATTATTATGCATTCAATCTTAAGAAGAAATCCATAAATGATAAAGCTATGTTCAAGGGCTAAACACGCCTAAAATAAAATATCCATACAATCTAGAATTTGCAATACAATTTAAAACAAAATCAAATTCAATCCCAAATGTATGATAAGAAAAGAAATGCATAAATGTGAGCTGACTTTGGATTTGACTGCTCTGACTGGCTCGACTTCTTCGTGTCAACTCTACCTATAGCTCCTGACCTGCGTGCAGGAAATCCACATGCTAAGCTATCCAAGTTTAGTGGCACATAAAATCATATAAATTCTATAATGCATATCATTCATTACATGAAAGTCATACTATAACACTTCATCTCATTTTTCAATTCATATAATTATAGTCAAGAAATCATACCAATCAAATCATTACACATCACTATAGCGTACCTGGTAAGTGGAAGTCTTTCCTTATTCCTCACATTATGTTACATTATCTTGTTTTCATTTATTCATTTGAATTGCCCAATCACTCTATACTAGACTACCAGATAAGCGTATATGAATAAGGGCGCTCACAGAGCTAAAGCCACCCTACCCACCTAATCATAACTATCTGTATTTGTACCTGAATCAAGTGTGCTCTCGGAGCTGAAGGCAACTTGACTCATAACTGTATAAAATAATTGCTATCATAATGGGTCAAGGGCGCTCTTGGAGCTGAAGCCACCTTTCCCGATAAATAATGCATGAGATAATACAACAGTACCGTAACCACCCTTAATGGCATGCCATTTATCCTATAGTCAATCCTAGTATGAGAAAGGGCATTTATGTCTTTTCTTTTTTAATAACATGAGCCTTATTCCATGATCATAATAACTTTTCCATGATATTCGCATAGCAACTTATCACATTTCAACATATTAACATTCATATCATCATTTCCATATCACGTTGTATCATGATCCATGTATCATCATGTACATATAAATTCATCTCACATCATGGTATAACACTTAGGTAAAATTTCATTAACATTATATTCATAGGTACTCCATTGAATAACATAGAACACATGCCTTACACATTCATACCATCATATTCAGTAACTAACACTCATACAAAGGTGAGTTTGGATTCCAGCTCACTATCGCATGCCACTGCTGCACTAGGGCCGTTGGCCATGCATGTTAGGGGGTTGATATGGCCTAGGTTGGGTAAGTCCAGATCGAGACTCCCCTTTCCCTTCCGAGAAAGGCCCAATATCAGTAACATAAAATTTAGTTTTTACATGCTGAACCAAATCTCTAAATTTCAAGGCACAATACCAATTTCTAGAATGCCATATCTCATTGAAACATACCATTTTGTCATTGTGAACATGCCATAATCCATTTCATCAATTTAACATGAAAAACATGAATAATCTATGTCATTAATTCATACCAACGTGTTCAAACCATTCAGATCAATTATCATGGCATTCAACAGTGACATAACATCCAAAAATACCTATTCACTAGCAATCATGTAGCTAGAAAGTGAATAAACATGATTATATGTATAAACCTCTAATAATGGAGCCAAAAACTCTCTCTTTCAACATTCCTCAGGTGGTCGTTTCCACCTTCTGCCACTTTCCCTATAAGAAAAAGACACATTCTAATGGTCACAAACCCATCAAAGAGGGCTAAACACATTCTGCTCATATAGGGTTACCAAAACCAAACCCTAAATCAAAGAAAACCCCAACCCAAAAATGAAAATCATGAACTCAAATGAATAAGAGATTGAGGAATACGAACACTTACTGATTACAAAACTCCTAAAAAACCCTTGTTTAATCTTGTTAAATGCAAAATGCATAATTATAAAATGCAGTTCTGGAGGCGAGTCCTGATCGGGAACCCTAGTGTCGCGAGCGGGAAACCTTTCTAGACCGCTAAATAGCCTTTTCTGAGTAGGATTTGGTTATGCCCACCAAAACATAAAATAAGCCAGAATTGACCTAAATTGTGGGTGTTACATGTATGCCTTGCCATAAACCAACCTAAATGGACTCATACCTATATGAGTTTTGTATGCTATCCGGTATGGCCATAAGACATTCAACTTCATGGCCCAATCCTTATGCGAGGGTTTCACCGTCTTTTCCAATATGGACTTGATTTGTCTGTTACTTACTTCAATTGGCTTGAAGTTTAGGGACGATAAGGTATTGCCATGCGATGTGTGACACCTTACTTCCTTAAGAGCCTATCCAATAGATTGTTACAAAAATGACTTCCACCATCACTAATGATTGCCCTTGGGGTACTAAAACTGCTAAAATTGTTGTTCTTGACAAACCTAACAACCACGTTAGCATCATTAGTTTTAGTAAGGATAGCCTCTATCTATTTAGACATATAATCAACAGTAATAAGAATATATTCAAAACCATTTGAAGAAGGAAAAGGTCACATGAAGTGTATGCCCCAAACATTAAATAATTCTACAATAAGATTGTAATTTTGAGGCATTTCATTCCTCTTACCTATGTTCTCACTACTTTGGCATTTATCACATTTCAAACAAAACTCATGGGCATCCTTAAATAAAGTTAGCCAAAAGAAACCAGTTTAGAGAACCTTATAGGCTATTTTCTTACCACCGAAATGACCCCCACATTGAAGTTGATGATAAAATGTAAGGATGCTCTATTGCTCATCCTTTGGAACACAACTTCAGATGATTTGATAAGCACACATCTTGAAAAAGTAAGGATCAACCTATAAATAGTTCCTATACATAGACAAAAATATCTTCTTTTCCTATAAGGTTATGTCAGGTCTCAAAACATCATAAGCTAAATAATTTACAATATTAGCGTACCATGGCTCATGATTGACAATAAACAATTGTTCATCAGGAAAAGTTTCAACAATTGCCTTTTTAGAGGTTAGAGCATCAAAATTTGAAATAATCTAGAAAGATAGTCAGCTGCCAAATTTTCACTTCCCTTCTTATCCTTGATTTCTAGGTCAAATTCTTGTAATAAAAGCACCCACCTTATTAGCCTAGGTTTTGCATTCGACTTAGTCAAAAAGTATTTTAAAGCTGCGTGGTCTAAATAAACAATAACCTTAGACCCTAACAAATAGGACCTAAATTTATCTAAGGAAAACACAACAACTAAAAATTCTTTTTCAGTGGTAGAATAATTCAATTGAGCATCATATAGAGTCCTACTAGCATAGTATATAACATGTAAATCTTTGTTAACCTATTTGCCCAAGCACAACTCTAATTGCATAATCACTAGCATCACACGAAATTTCAAAAGATAAAGACCAATCGAGTGCCATAATTACGAGGGCAATAGTCAATTTCTCTTTCAAAGTACTGAAAGCATCGAGATTTATCATAAAAAATAAATTCAATATCTTTGGCAAGCAAGTTAGTTTAAGGACATCCAATCTTAGAAAAATCCTTAATAAAATGCCTATAAAAACCTGCATGCCTAAAAAAGCTTCTAATACCCTTAGCCGAAGTCGGTGGGGGTAATTTAGCAATTAAATCGACTTTTGCGTTGTCCACCTCAATTCCCTTACTTAAGACTACATGACCCAACACAATACCCTACTTAACCATAAAATGGCTTTTTTCCTAACTAAGAATAAGATTACTCTCAATACATCTCTCAAGCACACGTGACTAGTTATTCAAACATGCATCAAAATGTTAGAGAAGTGCTCTTAAGGCAATCACCTTTAGCACTTATTGTACATGTTTATTGCATTAATAAGAGGCATTTTTATTAATTTGATATTCATTTGCATATGAAATGATATAGATCTTAAACTGATTAATGAAAGTCCATGATATAAAACATAGCATGAAGGAAATCATGATGGGATCATGATAATGAGATTCCTATCATGTGTAATTATGTTAGTATCTAAATTATCCCTAGTCATAGGAATAACAAGATGGGACATT